>AYEL01085537.1:0-21038 GCA_000484575.1 Olivierus martensii | reverse complement strand
TAAATTAAAGATACAATATTTCTAATATTTTAATTTTAAATGATGTATATATCAAATTAGATCCCTATTTAGAACTTCATTAAATATTTCCACATCTTTCAATATAAATTAAGAAACATCTTCTTCACTACAATTAAACTCAGATATCATTCTTAGTATATTGTTATTATATAGTTTATATTATCTTATTATCTTTATTTTATATTGTTATCTTTTATTATATTTTTATTAAATGGTTGGGGATTGTGAGTATAAAGAATTTAAGTAATCATGACTCCAAAAAGTTTTAAAACCTGATTTAGACTATAATAAATTATTAGAAGCTAAATAGTTGATTCCATATTGATATATATGTTAATAATGTAAAATGTACCTTTTTTTTCCAATGAAATTCCTATAAATAATAAATAAAATTATCAGATAATTAATCTATATACTCAGTGGTGAGCTATGAAAATTTTTAACAAAGTGATTGCAATTTATCTTATAAAAACAAAATATCAAATTCTAATTAAATGTTTTACATTTACAAAAAACAGAAAATACAAATAATTATGCATGCCGTAGAAAACATTTTAAAATAAGAAAAACATTTTTAATTTAAAAAAATAGTGCAATATTTTGTGATTTTTTTTAAATCCCTACCAAGGAGGTTGGTCCCTATTCACCTACCTTGCTTCAGAGGGCATTATTGTCAGATCGCCACTATTCGAGATGTACATTCAAATACACAAATATGAGGAAGAGAAAGACTAACGTAAGTCAAAGTATGATTATGACTCACAAGACGTGTTTTTTTCAGAATAAATAATCAAGCAGTCAGAAAGAACAAGGAACTCGCAAATTAGAGACAGATTTAACAAAGGGCTTGCAGGAGCTCCCTACAGCTCATCACTGTATATACTATATATCTTTTCAAGTACTTTATAAAATTTTTTAATTTCAAATGCTGTCATCTTGTAATGGAAATATATGAACACTTCATCAAAAATTTGTATAGTTTAGATAAAGATGCACATCTATTTAGAATTTGAATGCTTTACCATTTTTTGTTCTTCAGATATTTTGTGAACAGTCTAATAGATATACAGATGGAAGAAATGCATTCATTTTACAATAATGATATTATTTAACATTCTTCCAGAAGAATGTAAAAAGATAGACTAGAGAAATGTGGCATATATAGTATATCTTTAAAAGATAACATCACACCCATTATGAAATACATGGAGAAAATTGCAAGATTTGGATTATGCAGCATAGAAGAGATACCAGATTCAACTACCAGAACATTAAATCAAAAAGCATATAACTGCCAAATCCTCTAGACCAGTTGTTCTCAACCTTTTTTTTTCCTGGGCCACATACATTTGTTTGCTACATTAAGCAGGCCACAACATTCTATATGCTTGGCAACAGATTGGTGTCATGTGAGAAAAGTCTGACTTCTAAAAAATCGCTTACAAAAAACTCGACTTCTCAATTTGTGAATGCCATAGGGCAGTGTTTTCCAAACTGTGAGTGCTAGTTTATTGCCAGGGGACGTGCAAGAATTAACAAAAACATCATTTTTGAAGCAAACAAACAAAAAATAAATTCAAATTGGTATTGAAAAAATATATCTGTTTTTTTTAGAAACTGTTTTAAATTTTTTAGTATATATAAAATGAGAAGATAGCTGCTTGCTGGAACAGCTTTTATCATGCTTTACAAACTTAATAAACAGTTTAATAACAATCAAAAATCAGATGAAGAGTTTACTGAAGTATCTAAGAATGAAGAAATTTATCAAAAGTTTTCCTTGGCAAATATGATTAAAAATTCAATAAATTCATTATTTAATTGGTTATTTATACATGCAACAAAGTGATGTGAAATTTGCGATTGCAGCACTGCAAAATGATAAACTTTTTCAGAAACGATTAATTTATAAAAAAATTAGGCAGTTTTTTGTATTGATGAAGTGTGGAAACTTAAATCACGAGATTTTCCCCCTCAGCTCTCTTTTATGCATTGTAAAATTTTGAATGCATCAGGAAGGACCTAACAAATTAGGAAAATTCTAATTTTTCCAGATTAAAAAAATTTTTTTAATATCAGAATTTTTATTTTGTTTTTTGCACATGGGAGAAGAATTCCGCACTTTCATTAAATTCATGACTGTGCATTCCGGGCCGCATGTAAAAACTTGGCAGGCCGCAGGTTGAGAATGGCTGCTCTAGACTAAGCACAGATCACTAACACTGTTCCACACAATGTTTCAGCTGGTTTATTGGAAAAATTTAATATTCCAAAGCATCAAAACATCAATGATATTATTAACATTAAAGATACAGAAACCTTAAAAGGACAAAAAGGTTTTAATATAACAAGGACTCTTATAAACTTATGATTCTTATCAATTAACTCTTATTTGTAATATTTATCCATTAATGTTTGTCAACTGATTTATATATTTAAATTTTTTGCAATATTTAACCTTTTTATTCTGTAATTTTATAACTCATTATACAACTCAACATATTTAATTATAACTAGCCAATTAGCAGGAATTAATATACTCAGAGAAATTGCTTTGATAAATTCATAGTAGTGCTTTCGGAATTCTCGTATTCCCTCTTCAGCTTTGCATTGAAGTGGGAATACAAGAATTCCGAAAGCACTACTATGAATTTATCAAAGCAATTTCTCTGTGAGTATATTAATTCCTGCTAATTGGCTAGTTGTTATAATTAAATAAATAAGCAGTGAAAGAACATTTGAGCAACCCAACATAATGAGATTTAAATTTGCTAGATGTTCTATTCTTTTTTGTTGTATATAACTGAAGAGTGACTTCATCTGAAAAAAACTATTAAAGACATGCTATTATGTTTGGTCCTTTTAAACAAGTTTGTTTATTATTAAATGAATGCAATGCTATTCATAAGAAATAAATAAATTTGAAATTTTTGCATTTCAGTGTTTCAAATAGCTATTATTTTGTAAAAAGAAAACCTGAGAATTCTCAAAATTAATAAGTAATTATTTTTTATAGCAATTTCTATTTGTTAATTTTGTTAAAATAATATTAAATAATGAATTATAACATTCAATCAAAAATAATGAAATAATAATACAATTCTCAATAATTTTTTAAGTTATGATACTAGAAAATGTTTGTTTGTATTTTTTCTTGGAAGAAATCTAAAAAAAAATAGCTGAATACATTAATTTTAATATAAGATTTCATATAATAATACAGTATTCAATATAAATTTTAAACTAAAACAAGAAAAATAACATTCCAGCCATTATATATACAAAGATTATAGATAAAAATATATTTGAACAATACGTTACCAGATTTACAAAAAGGATTTTTATATACTTTAAAGAATATTTTTTAGGAGAAAAGTAAACATAGAATAAAATTTCTTCCTCGGGAGAAATGATATACAGTATAATTCTACTGGACATATTTAACAATTAAAATAAAATATTCTTCTTTTTTAAGTATTACAACAAGCGAATACAAGTATATGTGAGTTGTTTTCACTAGATTGTTATAATTTATTGCGAAATTTTATATTATTTAAAAATTTTATTTAAAATATAATATTTTAAAAATCATTTTCAATTTTTAATGACAAATAAATAATACAATCTCTTATTATTTTGTTGAAAATTTAAAAAGAGTTATTGTTATAGATCTAATTTTTGTTGTGTATCCATAAAAATACTTAATGATATGTCATTATTTGACACTTCCATAATTAATAACTTCCTTCTTTTAATATTATAATACTCAAGGAAATTGGACAATTGCATACTGCATTATATTGTAATATCATATAATATTCTCCCATGATGTATAATATAAGTAACAATTTATATTAGCAAACTCAGTTATCAACTTCCATTATGCATACTCTTACAGAATCTTTCCTAGAAGCAAATGCATTTCATGTAATAAACTAAATTTTGTCACAATAAACGTATAATTTATTATATATTAAATTAGTAATTATTAAAGCTTTACAGCGATATATATGCTAAGCAACAACACTGCAAACTATTAATATTATTACTTTAATGGGCATTTATTTGCTTGATAATAATATTATGTAAAGATATATTTATTACTATTTATTATGTCTAATAAAAAATATTTAATTAGATCATTCAAGGAAATTGAATATTATATTGCATTATCATCATTTATTATACAAATCTTTAAAAAAATTTATGAATTCTCTCATATGCTATATCGTGCAACTTTTAAGTTTTGATATTAATCGAATTTGCAGTATTTTAATAAAAATATAATAATATTTTGATACTTAATCTGCTAATTTTTAAATTAAATCTAATGGGTAATGCATTACTTTATGAATAAAATGCTCAAAAATTTGAGAAAGTTTACTGAAAGTGTGTTTTTTTTTTATCTGTTTTCAAGCATTTTCTTTAATAAAAATATAATAATATTTTGATACTTAATCTGCTAATTTTTAAATTAAATCTAATGGATAATGCATTACTTTATGAATAAAACGTTCAAAAATTTGAGAAAGTTTACTGAAAGTGTGTTTTTTTTATCTGTTTTCAAGCATTTTCTTCAAAGAAACAATAATAACAATAATTGAAACCAGTCTTATTATGAAACATTATTCTTAAAAAATATATTTTCAACGTATCTAAAATAATATTCAGTATAAAGAAGTTATTGTTCTACTTCACACTTCAGTCATTGATATCGATCGTTTCGTAATAGTAAGCCAAATGTAGTACAGTATTGTATCATTTTTATTATACATGTACACGAAACGATAATAAATTCGAAAATATAAACTTTTCAGTTTTATTTTTGGAAAATTTTTTTATTACTTATTTCGGGGGAAAAAATTACATGATAAAAATTCTCTGTAATAAGGAATATGCTTTATAACATTCAGTCAAAATGTGTTTAAAATGCTAATTTTTCAACTCAATTTTTTCTTGAATAATACATGATAAATATTTTTTTATTATTATTTAAAGTATTAGATATTTTAAATATTCCAAATAAATTTACTTATATTAAACTTTAAATTAAATTTCAAAATCTGATTTTATGCTTACATGAAAATAATTGTAAAAGATTTGTTTTATTTTTTTAATTTTATTTAATATTTAAATTTAAGTGGTAGTATTTATCTTTAAGAAATTTTATTATGCCTATTTTACTACTTATTTGTTTTGGTATATAAAATAAATAAAACATTAATTTAATTTGATTAATATGCATAGAATTATCACTATTTATTCAACAATATATTAGTAATAACGATTTTTTCTGTAATGCATCAAAATCGCATTATAAACAGTATATAAGTATTAAATACCAAAATATGATAAGTATCATCGATTATATTGACAAAAACGTATGTGTATATCATAAGGTCATTTATATATTGTATATATTACTGATACACAGTTATTTGTATAGATCAGCGATCTCAAACTCAAGGTCTGTATTGATGCCCTTTTTTGTGGCCCCTTTGCACATTATTGCAATTGCAATAACACACAGAAGATATTCTGAAAAATCACAACTGTTTTTTTGAAATATTTGAAAATCACCTTAAATTGTTTAAATAAATTGTATTGAAATTCAGTAAAGCAGATTTATAAGTATGAAGTGGAAGTTTTGTATTGTAAAATTTTATCATTTACAAATGGTTTTATAATTTTGAACATGAATTTTGGCCAGGGACATTCAGAAAAAATGCGAGGCCCGAGGCAACTAATAATTTTGAGGCCCTTCTAAAAAAAAAATAAGACAAAAATTGACAAATATACAGTAGTAAGGATACAAGAAAAGCGAAAACATTGATAGAGAATTTCAAATTTTGACAAACACTGAAGCTCGAACAGTATAAAAATAAGCAAATATATTTTTTTAACATATTGAACTATAAATCGAGGCCTCCTAAAATCGCGAGGCTGGGATGAAAGCCCCTCTTGCCCTCTCTGATAGCCGCTGATTGTGGCATATCATTTTAACGAAATTAAAATGTAATTAAGTTAAAATAACCGACCTTTCCTACAATTTACTTCATGCAAAAATTTTTCTTCCATAAAGCATTAATTTTAAATGCAGTCGCCAAACAAATAAAAATGCTTAAAGTAGCCATTTGAACAGAATTAGTTTGAGATCGCTGATAGAGATAATGAGCATATTTATACAGTACAGTATATTATAAAGATTGGTGTACATATTTATATAATAACAATCATCTCATCAGTTTCAATAAACCGAACACTATGTATAAAATAAATTTTATACTTCATTATATCGAAAAAAACAGTGAAAAAGACTTACGAAGTACAGTACAGATCTATGATATTAACTAAATCATTCTAGATAGGCTATTGCGCCTATCAAGTTAAATGATTTATCTCTATTAAGCCAATCTTTTAAAATTTCCAATTTAATTGACGGCCATTTCTATTTAGTTTAACCTTACAACATACCTCAATTTAAACAAATATATATTTAATCCACTGTAATTAAAATTGATGACCTTTAAATAATTATTTGCCATTATTAAAGTTCTATTTTAGATCATTAGAATTTTAATTTCGAATATTATTACTCTGTTTAACGTTTACACAATATGTCGAGAATCATAAAATTTTTTATCTTATAAATCACTAGTTGACACTTTTATTTATTATATAAATTTTTTAAAATAATTATTTATTAATAAACACGATATAGTAATTAAATAAAATAAATTTAGTAAGATACTTGTTTGAGTAAAGCTATATTTATTTTTATTTTCAAATATATAGAAGATACAGCTTTAAATTTTTTGATTTAGACTTTTGCTATTTTCTTCTTCAATCACGGTAGAAAATCAATAAACTGACTGAAAAGGTGAAATGCATTTATACAATTTCAAAGCAATTTTTATATACTATATAGTATATTATATACAGAAGCTATCAGAGGGGGCAAGAGGGGCGGCTGCCCTGAGCCTCACGATTTTAGGGGTCTCAATTTATAACTCAATATGTTAGTAAATATATATTTGTATATTTTTATACTGTTTGTGCTTCAGTGTTTGTCAAAATTTGAAGTTCTCTGTTAATGTTTTCACTATTCTTGTACACTTATCATTATATATTTGTCAATTTTTGTCGTTTTGAAGGGTCTCAAAAATATTAGTTATCCCGGGCCTCGTACTTTCTCTGAATGGCCAGCAGTTTCCAGAATTGTCAAATTTATCTTTTACAGATAAGATAATTCTATGCTTCTTTTTCTTTTTTGTAATAATTTTCAACCTATTATAGTTATATGATATTAAGTTAGATTCAAATATATTACTGTAAATTTAATATATTATTTGGATTTATTTTAAAGTACGTTATTCCCTGAAATGTTTCATTTGCATATGCATTATTGTTTTTTGATTCCAACTAGATTTTTCTACTGCATTCGTCGTCTACTATATTTTAAAACGCAATACTGGAAAAAATATATACCGATATTATTATTAAATTCATATTACACCTTAATTTTACTTAATTTTTATTTATTCAAAATGATTAATTTATAAAATTACTCTGATTATAAACGATGGTCACGTATTATGTGCTATTCAGTACGTGACTGTTTTAGAGATCTAAACCGATCTGGGAGGAGTTGGTAATTTATAATAATGTGTAGGTTCATGGCAATGACATGAAGGATGCAGTACTGTATTTAAATTAAAAAAAATAAAAAAAAAATTATTTATTGTAAGTCTTACATATTTTATGTACATTTTCCATATAACTTACGATCCAAGTATACAGTATTTCATTACAAAATATAATTCTTATTCCATAAATCATTTAATTAATTATTTATTATATATTTCTATCCCAGAATTATTTTGTTTATGATCCTTTCACAAAAATAAAATCAGAGGCTGATGATTATAAATTATAAATCGAAGTAAAAAAATATTTTTAATTGTTTTATTCTATATCCAGTAAACGATATGTGTTTAAGTATCACTTAATAAACGTTTAAACACAGTTTTATTAAATATGTTCCTCCTAGAAACCGCATCCAGAAGAAGTTTCCATATTTGGTTCGGTTCCAACAGCGAAGAGTTTTGTTAGTATCAATGCTTAGGTATCAGATGTTGAACGTGAATTACGGTATAAAAGAGGACTTGGTAGATTTATCTGACCTCCACTCCACTCCACGATAAAAAAAAGACTTAAACGATTCGATATTAGAGATGATCCCCGGCCACTTTTCCAACATTTTTAGACAGTTCGAGCACGTGCCGATTCTGCCCTGTGACGTAATGAACCTCAATGACATCATTGACGGTCGTGACGTCACAGAGACCGCCATTTTGGATGAGAGACGACGGATAGAAGGGTGAATCGGTCGAGTAAAGCGATAAGGAAAACTGGTAAAGGAAGAAAAGTACGAAAGGTAATGTGTTATATTTACCAGTTTTATGCTGGTAATTTAATTCTGGTTTATGAAAATGTTTAAAGTTTAATGTTAGGCAGTTAAAACCGGAATTGATTATATAGCGTTCGGTTGTTGACTTCAGCTGGCCTCGTCTGGAGCTGTCTGCTTCGATTGACAGTTTCCAATATTAATGCTATCAAACACAATAATATAAATATAATTTATCGACGAAAAATTATTTTTCGCACGGGTTGAGTGATATTGAAATAAACAATTTCTCGATTTGTTTAATTGACAAAATGCCAATCTCTTATAGGCTGGATAAACATAATATGTAAACATTGAACTTTATGTGTGTCTTTCAGTACGCTAAAATTATTACATAGATATTATTATCATCAAAAAGATCTCTGAAATTTTAGAGAAATCACATTTTTTTAGTTATTGATCAGAAAGTATTTTTAAATCTGTAAGTTTAAATTAATATCATGTATATGTATATATTGGGGTATATTGCATTTAATCCAATAGTTTTTAAAGTTTTATTTCTAAATATCTATTGTATATTAAAATATATCATGATGAGTTTAATATATGAAATATTACGCATAATAAAGAATGATCCCCTTAAATTTAAATGGTCTTCACTATTTGGTCTTCAGATATCTTGTGGATAAGTGTATAAATGAACATATATAACTAATAATGGATTTAAGCTATTGGAACCTCCTAAATAATATATATTTTTGTATCTTTGATCATCATCCCTTCAAAAAATAAATAAAAATTACTCATACATAAATCTTTATAATTTTATGATAATTATATTTGCAATGATAAATAACATTTAAAAAAGATCATAAGCATTTTTAAACACTGCAAGGCAGTTATGTAAGAATTGTAAGTTACAAAAAATTGCTGTATGCAATAATTATGTAAATATTGTAATTTAAACATGGCTTAAAATAAGAAAATTTAATCCAAAATAAATTTCTTCTAATTTAATAAAATACTGTAATTGTCACATAACTTATTATCATTAAAAATAATAAGATGGAAAAGCTTTTAGCAGATAAAAACAAAATTAAATGGAAATGTTTTTGATCTGTTCTAAAATTATTTTCAGCTAATGCATTCAGATTAATAAAACAAAAAAAAAATCATGTAATATGTGTTAAGATATTTCCAGATAATAATCACTTCTAATTCCTGTGTTTTGATGATAGCTTCTAATTCAGTTTGATATTGAAAATAATCATAGAATGAATCAAAAACATTTCTACTTTATTTTGTTTATCTGCTAACAGTCCTTTTCTTTAATTGTTTTTAATTTGAATAAATAGAAGATATGAATACTCTTAGTGAGTCTCATTAATTTTGTTAAAACAGCTAATCAATTAAAGAATAAAGTTACTCTTTCAAAGATGTTGTTAAAAATATTATTATATATTTCATGAAAGTGAAAATATGGAAAGTTTGATGAATGCCTTTTGGTAAATTTATTATGAATATGAATATCATCATCATCATCATCATTTATTTTCATAAAATTAAACAAAGAAATAAGTGATTGATTGTGTTCAGAGTTGATGTACAAAATACTTACCAGTCAGTACTGTAATATTTACATATTCTTGAATTTGTAAATATCAGATTAGTGCCATTTTGCTTTTATAGAAGATATACATTAGTACCTGTTTTCACTAGCCAAAAGAAACCTGAAGAGGATTTTTGCTTTTATGAAAATAGAAGTCAGCCAAATGGCAGTGTGGTAATGCAATAGCTTATTAGCCTGAAGAATCCTACTTCAATTCTGCATCCTACACCTTCAGTTTTTCAGGAGGAGTCTAGTTCTGGGCCATCAAATTCCATTATTTAATCTTCTAGTCAGCCCCATAATGAGTGTTGACCAGCCTGTGGTCTCTAAAAGTTGATTATTGCTACTAGACACAGTATATCTTGTGCAACATAACAGCTTAACTGAAAACATAAGTGATGTCATAAGTGAAACTACAGTGTACATTCATTATTTCTACTTTATATAGACTGTGTATTTATTATATCATTCCACTTTTACTGTATGTTAATGTTATTTTAGGAAGCTAGGGATGTGCTATTTGGTATGATTTGCTAGATTATTTGTTTGGTCTCAGAATGCTCAAAAATTTTTCTATACAAATTAATAGTAATTGTTTTTTCACTTTGACTTTTTGGCTTATGAAAGGTTTTCATAGGAATATTCTATTTTTGTAAAGAGAGGAAACCTGTATACTATTTCACAGCTAGTATGAAGGTGTTTAAATATATAATTTAGAAAGCACTATCAAGCAGCAGAGTATTACACTTAAAAAATTTATTAGAATTAACGTTTTCAGCTTTTGCAAGCCATCTTCAGGTTCGTATCATATATGAACCTGAGGATGGCTTGCAAAAGCCAAAAATGTAAGTTCTAATAAATTTTTAAAGTGTAATACTCTGCTGCTTGATAGTGCTTTCTAAGTTATATAAATATTGATAAGAGTTAAGCAGTTGCTTTTTAACGAACCATGGTATTTAAATATTTTAAAAACAAGAATGACTACTCTGGCCTAAGGCTGAATATGTATATTTGTTAACGAGTTCGAATCTTAATGTACAGTCGTTTTACACAGTCACTGAGTGCATCTCAATGTACATCCATTTCCTTACATGAATCTCAATATAATGATATTGGTGATAACTGTGAATCTCAATATAACGATATCCATTGACTCTCAAAAACCACTTGAGTGTTGGTCAAAATCGTCGTTGGCACATCATAAAGTTGATGTCTATTGCGTGAACAAAACAACTTGGAAGCAAGAATATTTTGTATTAGCCCAATCGAAATATTTCTATGTAAAGTTTAATTTATTTAAAAGAAAAGAAAATGGAGAAAGCATGATGCTCGAAAGCCACAAATCACCAATTTGAAATAATGATTGATTATGAGCCAGCATGAAAACTTATTTAAAATTTTTTATGTTCAAAATTTTTAGCTCTGAATCACAAATCTATTTATCGAGAGAAATACTTATAAAATATTTATGATTATCCAAAATGCTTCAGGTTAATATTATAATTTTAAAATTTTTATTACCAGCTGGATATTTAAACAGTGATAGCCTTTTCTTCCTATAAAAAGATGTTCATTGTTTTTTCCAGCTTGTGAAGGGACAATTATTGCTACTAAGGTACAGTCAGTTTCACCAATAATTCCTGAAAACTATACATACTCCATAAACTTTTATTTTATTGAAGACTGTTCTGCTCAGATTGTGGAAATTGAATATATTTTCTCATCAGCAATGATGCAATAGCTAAACTTATAGGAAAAACACATCTACTGACAGTTTTCTGATCAGCTGCAAGAGTTATATCTTGGCTAACTGCTCTTTGATAAGAGCTGGTGGCAAAAAAATCTATGTGCAATAAATATCTAGAATTAGAACACAATAATTTACTTAGAAACATCGAATTTGTATATAAATTTAAAAAATTTAAAGTTTTTATTATGCTAATATAGAAGTCATAATAAATAATTCACTTTATTGTATTTCTTGGGTACCTTCTCTAAAAGTTTTGAGAAAATTTACCATATCTACTAAGCTTTATTATTAGAGATTTTGCCATAGCGTTTACTGGCTACACTAAACCTTAAAATCACATGACCAAATACGGTAAAAACTGATAACATGCATTAGTTTCCAAAACATTTTGCTCGGTCGTGGTTACTGTAATGGTAAATCCTTGCGTTGTGCAACTATGAAAGAATTGTTAAATGTTACTATATTTGGTGGTATGGAGGATATCGATATTGATGACACTATCTTAATTAATATAAATTAATATATTAAATCAGCAAAAACATATCTTTAAAAGATCTCTGAATTATGGCAAATTTAATTTAGGTTTTTTTAGTACTGTGTCTAAAATTTCCTGTAGAATTTTTTGTTGCTTCTTCATATATTACTCTTCGGTTCCTGATCTACAAATTAAATTGAACTGTGAGAAATTACTTGAATATCTCAAATTCAATAGGGTGATATTCTGAAAACATTTCTTGCCATTTTCTAATATTAAAATGTGGCATGAATAGAATGACTATAGAATTCAAGAACTCGTTCACGTCGTGTCCATAACATTGTCATGGACTCAAACAAGATGTTTTGCTTATATCTCATTATCTGCACTAGTAGGGCATAATTCTTTTGAAAAGTTTACTACTACAGAAAAACATTTACCTCAATCTTGATACAAAATTCGATCATCGATTTTGTTGGAATCTGAGAATCGTGAAGTTGCTTTTCATGGATGTGACATGATATGATGCGAACGGATGTTTAGCAATTTAGCTAATTTAGTTTTTAAAGCTTTCTAATTTAGGTACTCTAAATTTAAGAAATCGCATTTTATATGTCAAATATTAATTCACTTTTTAAATTTATTCTATCTTCTCTCTGCCATAATTTCAAAAAGTAGTTGACATGTTCCTTCACTACTTGAAGAGAAAAGTCTTTTCTCTGTGCTGTAACAGTTTTCTGTTGGATTTTCTTCCACAGTTTCAGATTTTTAACTTGAATTAAAACATCAGAAAAAGATAATTTTGATGTATGGAAATTACAAGTGGAATCTTTTCTAATAAAAAATAATTATGTGAACAGAACAAAAGTAAAAGCTATCAAAACCATGAAGTCTCCAGCAGTGTTGCAGCTGTAAGGGATGACATAGACAGAAAAACTAAGATCTGAATTTAGGTATAAATCCATCAGAATTAAAACAGATAAACTACTGTAAAATCCTGCTTAAAGTTTGGATTAAATTATGTAAAATATGTCAACTGAAAGAATCTGTAAGCAAAGCAATTCTATTAAAGTAATTAATTCTAAATAAAATTCAGAAAATGAAATTTGAAATGAATATATGATTACTTACTAACCTGCTTAAACTCTATAAACTTACTTATAATCCAGCACAAAATGCAGTTGAGTAACATTAACTATGAGCAAACGTTTTCAGTATTATTATACCCTCTGTTTAAGATTTCAAGAATTCTGTTTAAGATTCTGAGCCTCTTCAGGCTCAGAATCTTAAACAGAATTCTTGAATGTTAACAGCTAAATTCGAAGTTTCCAGAGTTCTAATTATCCATTCAAAACAATTAAAATATAGAATAGTTACTATGTTTACTTCACTGGGCTAGACTGTCATCCAAAAAATATTAGCGATATAATAAAAACATCAAAAACATAAACATAAATATCTGTAAACAAGCACTATATCCACGGAAACACACACAAATAAAAGCAGAAGATTGGGAATTAATTACGTCCTATATACTATAGCGCATATTCCCATGCGCTCGGTAGTTCTCCATTTTTATCGTTTAATAATTGCTCGTTTTTTTGCCTGCTAGTTATCTCTAGAGATTCAGCTATAAATGCTTGCTTCTTTTTCGTAATTCTTCGTACCACATTGGCTTCCTCCCAATTTATTCTCAGGTCCATGGTGTACGCTTCTATCGCTAGGGCAGTAGTTAGGTTCCTGTTAGCTATGTCCCTCTTGTGTTCTGCTACTCTTTGTTGTAAAGTTCTCCTTATAACACCTATGTAAGCAGCTTGTTGGTGTGTGTTTCCGTCTTCACTGGTATCCTATATACCCCTGAATTTTTCATTCTCTGTGTGGGGGTCTTTTTCATTTCTTAAGATATTGAATAGGATCGGTGCTCTCCAGTTTGCAATCCTTTTCTTTTGGCACTTTGCTAGCATTTTTACAAACAGGTAGCTGCTTAAGTTATATGGTACCGATAGGTAACTTTCTTCATGGTCTACATTACTTACAGTCCTCATTGCCCTTACACGATTAATAGATTCGAGCTGTAGGTTATTCTTCACAGATTTAAAGATACTCCTGAGGAATGCCTTTGTGTATCCATGATTCTCACCTGCTCGCATAATATATTCCACCTCCTCGTTTAGTTGTTCTTCCTCTGTAGTGTACAGGAGGGCTCTTCTAAAAAAGTATCGAAACAACGCTTTTCTGTATATCATCGGATTGTGTGACCATCTTGGTATTACTATAGGTTCATATGTCGGCTTTCTGTGAACTGAAGTCTTTAGTCTACCATCTTCCGTTAATAACTTAATATCCAGGTAATTAATATGTCTATCATTAACTTGTTCAATTCTTAAGACAAGACCATAGGCTACTATGGAAAATGCTTCAGCAAATTCCTGTATCTTCTCATGTTGTTCCCAAATCATCAAAATGTCTACAAATCTTACATAAAAACTTAACACCGGTTCAAATCTTGGTATTCTTTCTTCCTCAACGTTCCTGAGGATGATCTCGGCCAGCACTCTCGCAATGGGGCTTCCTATAGGTACACCTGTCTTTTGTCTATAGAACTTACCTCTAAACGTAAAATAGGAATTGTAACACACTATATGCGCAATTTCTCTTAACAGAGGAGCTGACAATTGATCATGTGGTAGGTTTTCAAGCATGAAACGATAGAGCGCTAAGCAAGTGGGTTCCAGACGTAAAGATGGGTATAGGTTGTCATAGTCGAACGTTGCAAATGTAACATTTTTGTTCCAATTGAAGTCACGTAGTTTTACTAATACATCCGTTATCACAGTAGTAGAATAGATCGAGTTGCCTAACATATTCATACATCATTTTGCTAATACTTTCTCAAGGTTATAAATAGGCGCAGTCCTTTTCTCAACAATTGGTCTTATCGTCAAAGGCGACTTATGGGCTTTAACGTATGTAAATAATCTTGGACAGACAGGTGCTGATATTTTTTCATGTTGCCATACTTGAGGAAAGAGTTTGTGTCTTGTGATTCTATCAACTTTGCATGCTATTTTTAACGTTGGATCATCTTGTAGTAGTTCTGGTTGGGTCTCATGTATATAGTCATCAAGAAAAGAGTCATACACATTCTTTTCCATTAAAACCATCTTCTTAGTTTTGTTCTCTCTGGTAATCATGAGGTCAGATTCTCTCAGCCATGTGGAAGCCAATGTGGTACGAAGAATTATGAAAAAGAAGCAAGTATTTATAGCCGGATCTCTAGAGATAACTAGCAGGCAAAAACACGAGCGATTGTTAAACGATAAACATGGATAACTACTGAGTGCGTGGGAATATATGCTACAGTATATAGGACATAATTAATTGCCAATCTTCTGCTTTTATTTGTGTATTTCTGTGGATATAGTGCTTGTTTACAGATTTATGTTTGTTTTTGATGTTTTTATTATATCTCTAATATTTTTTGGATGACCGTCTAGACCAGTGAAGTAACCATAGTAACTATTCTATATTTTAATTGTTTTGAATGGATAATTAGAACTCTGGAAACTTCGAATTTAGCTGTTAACGAATTCTGTTTAAGATTCTGAGCCTGAAGAGGGTATAATAATAGCAAAAATGTTTGCTCATAGTTAATGTTACTCAACTGCATTTTGTGCTGGATTATAAGTAAGAATATATGATTACATTTCAGAACTTTTTGGCATCAGTGTTAATTAGAAGATATGGAATTATGCATATAGTTGATTGGTTTTTTTTAACAATTTTATTATTATATAGTCTTCCAGAAAGTTACAAAAATATTAGGTGTACAATAAAATTGCATGACAAATTGTCAAAACCTAATTTAAAATTTAATAAAGGAATTTAAAGCTAGAATAAACATAGAAAATAAATCTGGAGTTATGTATGTTAGAAATAAGAATTCTTATTTTTGCACATGCAAAGTTGAAAAGGAAAATAAAAAAAACCTGTCTAACATTCCAACCTCTAAGGTCAAGCATCAATTAAATTCAAATGTCATTGATGTAGGAAGATTGGCCAGACAGTCAAGAAATACAGATCTACAAACATAATTATTAAAAAATAGACATATCATGAAAGTTTATTTTTTAATTTCTAGAGAAAATAAAACAATTAAAAGGAAAATTGTAATAAACATAGATTATGAAAGGAATAAAATATTGTGTTTGAATAGTAGTGTAATGTGTATTTATGTTCAAATGAACAAAAGTTCCAAAGTTTGAAATTGATCAAAATTTAAATCTGACAAAATGACAAATTTACAAAAATTAAAAAAAACAATTTCATAGTATAATTGATAACAATCAAGACAAAAGGAAAATAAATATGAGCAACATATTTTGTCTTGCACCTACATTCAAACACTATCTTCATTAATAAAATCACCTGAAAAAGTTATGAAGTTGCATTTAAACAAGACAAAGTCTTAGTCTGTAACAATAATAGCAAAGTTATGATGATTTCCAAAAGAAAAAAATGACTTGTACAACATTGAAAATCTAACAGAAAATGCATCTTTTGTGTAATTTAATAATGAGAAAATATCTGAACTAAAATACTGATATATAAAAAAAAAATGAATAATCAATTAAGACATATAAACATAAGAAGTTCAAAAGAATTTTTACAAAATAAGAGTTTTAGAAATGAAAGTACAGAATGCATAATATGCATAAAAGAGATGTATGTTCAAACTCTGTTTCTTAAATAAATAAAAAAGTATTTTATCTCTTGAACTTGTATATTTAGACATTTAATTTTGTCTATGTAGAATTCATAATTTCACTATTTTCATAGATGACTTATCTAAATAGTGTGAAGAATACTTTCTAAAAAAGAAAAGGATATCTTTGAAATTTTTAAAGCTTCAAAAATAAAATGGCAAATAAAACTGAACAAAAAAATAAACATACTTTAGTCCAATAATGGCACAATTTGGCAATAATGAGCTTGAAAAATTCCTAAGAGAAAATGGGATAATCATCAACTAACTGTTAAATATATTAAAAAAAAGTACCAACAAGTACTTTCAGTAAGATAACATATTCAATCAAAAATGTTTTCAGCTAACTATGTATCTTGCTTTAGTTAAACTACAGACCAAAGTCTATTTCCAAGAGGGCTAAAGGGATGATTTTTGTCTGTAATTTAACTGAAGCAGGCTAAATGATTAGCTAAATTTTTTTTTTGATTAAATACAGTGGGTGATCAGTTAATGAACAGTTTGGACAATGAACACATTTGTGAAAGATTTTTATGTTCAGATAATGAACACTTCACAGAACAAACTGTGTGACCTGCAGACTGATGGAATGACAGATGGGCCAGATGGCTGCTGTGGCTTACCATCCTGGAGGATCCGGGTCTCATTCCTCCAATTTTTCAGGAGGGGTTCGGGCCCAGCCATTGAACCTCATTCTTCAACCATCCGGTTGAACCCATCATGGTGTTGGCCAGCCTATAATGAGCTCTATAAGTGGCCACCGCCAGATAAAAATATCTCATGAGGATATGACAACTTAACTAACCTAACAGAATGACAGGCTTAGGCCTTGTGCATTCGTGGACTTATGGGTAATGATGGGGGAACAGTAGTTTTTCCCAATTAAAATGAACTCGTAAACAACTTAAAACAATTATTAAAGAAGGTAAGAGAGAGATTTTACAATTTTTTGGTCTTAGAATATTAAGAAGGTAAAAGAGAGATTTTACAATATTTTGGTGTTAGAATGGCACCCTAAGTTAGAGAGAGATTTTACAATTTTTTGGTCTTAGAATGGCACCCATACCAGATTGGAGAGATTTTACAATATTTTGGTGTTAGAATGGCACCCATATCAGGTTGAGGTCAATAGGCTTGAGAATTTCTACCATGACAATGCTATTAATCACTTCCGAAAAATCCTGAAGAGTGAAAAGCAATCGAAATTGGACAGATTTTTTAACGAAAAATAAACATAATAGATTAAAATGCAAGGCTATATATGTATATATTATTGTTATTACACATATATAATTTCTTACTATGTTTATTTAATTTTTTATTTGTTTTTTGAGTCTCCAGAACGAATTAATCAAATTCCCATAAAAATCTATGGTAAATTGATGATCATTTAATGAACAATTCGGATAACAAACATTGTCTTGGAACGGATTATGTTCATTAATTGATCACCCACTGTAGTTTATTTTATTGAAGTTCTTGTTGGTTTTTTTTATTTAGATTTTACAGTAAGAAGTCTTTTATATTAATGCAAAAATTAAAACATTACTTGAAATGATAGATATTTAATGATTCAATCAAATATGCCATCCTTATTCTGGCTGAAGTACTGTGTATATTCATTTATAAGCTGAGAAATTTTCCAAAAATAATTTTGAAGGGGAGTTGGCTTATACCTGGAGTAATCACAAATTGGAAAATTTTTCACAAGATTGCAAGATTTGCCAGCTTAGTAGTGCTGTGTTCTTATCATGCCTTTTTGCTAGCCATGCAATCTGCCATATTTATTCCTGTCAAAGATCATCATCTCATTGTTTCTTTTAATATTTTTTGTTAAAAATTTGTGGATATATATGACTGTACATTAAATACGTAAAAAAATATTAATTTAAGATTGAATACTACATAAATAAAATCAAATTTCTTCTCAGTTACTGTATATTATTAAAAATATGCAAATGTGTGCATATTTAAATAAATTCAAAAATATTAATTGTGTGTTTTACAAACAAGATTGGGAATTTGTAAATTGATCTTTTTTAATGAGTAAACATAGCTGTGGCTAATGTATCTATCACTGATTAATATTAAATGGAAATATAGTGATCTCCAGTGTTTCTGATTGACAATTTGTGCATTTTCAGATAGTTTTGATCATTTAGAAAATAGATGATTATTTTGCAGCTGATTTTGGGAATGAGATTTTGTACTTCTGAGATGTGTGCTGGTCAATTTTCTACTTCTGTCAGTTGCAGAAAAATTTTTGTTGTGTGTTTTGGTCTGATTTTTTATCATTTAAACTTTGTTAAATGTTTTTGTTGTGATTTGGAAATTATGAAAAAATTATATTATTTCTTTAATGTTTTCTGACAAGAAAACACTTTGATAAAATCATATTGCAGATAAACATACTAGCATTTAGTTCTTCATGCAATATAATAGTGCTGTATCATGTCCTGCTCTCCATCCAATTTTTTCTTTGAATTGCCTTGCAACATTTCAATATCATGTGGAATTTTGTTAATGGCTATATTTATTCCAATAATGAACTAGATTTGGAAAATTTTCAAAATTACAAAAGAAATTATTGATTTTTTTTCAATGAATGTCATATTAAACAATAACCAGATAATAGTCAAATAATCCTAGCATTATTAAGATTTGAAATACGTTGCTCCATATTTAAACAAATGTCGAAAATGAGTGCAAAGAGCAGGATAATTGATAAATACAGAAACAACTTTACTTTTAATTGCTTAAACTTTAAATACTTAAATACTTTTTCAGACTAGCACTTTTTGTAGTAAAGATTAAATGTATATTTATTAATATATATGCACAAATGTTTTTAGTGTTCTTACACTCTCTTCAGGTACATTCTATTTCCAACTTTTGATTGATTTGAAATGGTTGTAAATAGAATGTATCTGAAGAGGGTGTAAGAACACCGAAAACATTTGTACATATATATTAATAAATATACGTTTAATCTTTATTGTAAAAAGTGCTAGTCTGGAAAAGTATTTAACATAAATACAGACTTTAGATTTTTCTTTTTTAACTAAAAATAAATTTATTGTAGTGCTTTAAATCATAAAAACAGTATTGTTTTTATGATTTGCTGAAGAGGACTTAGAGGGTCAAAAGTGCTACAATAAATTTATTTTTAGTTAAAAAAGAATCCTAGCATTATAAATTAATTTATAAATAACTGAATTGTTCTAACATTTGAAAGTTGGAGAGTTGGCTTATACATAAATTTTATATTTTTATTGATTTTCAAATCCTGAAGTAGGAGATCGGCTTTATATACAGATCTACTTATATGTGTTATATGTATATTGCAATTTCAACAGAATGACATATATCTAATCAATAGCCATAAAGAATTCTGAATGGAGGAACATCTTTCAAAATGTGAAATGGAAAAAAATCAAAAGTAAGTTATTTAAAGATTTGATGAAGAAGCATTTGTTTGCATGTGACTTATGTTAAATCAACTTTACATAAAATATTTTCTGTAATTTTAAAATTTTTAAGATACATCTAGCCCTCAATTTGCACGGCACTCAATTTACATGGTTTTTAAATGAAAACAAAAAAAATTTTTTTTGGGTTTTATTTTGATTGTTTTGCATTATGCCATTTATAAATTAAGAGTATCATATCATCACATTTTGTGGGTTTAAAAATTCATAGAGATTAATAAAGAGTGAATACAGCTATATTTCATATTGTCCAATTTATTCACACAAAACAAAATAATCTTGTTTCACTATAACTAAATTCAATACAAAATCTAATAATTATCTCATACAACACTAATTTATGTCTTTAATTCAAAATAACTCACAGTTCTTCTTAGTTCACTTTCACAGTTTATCGCTCACTATTAATTTTTACTGTCCAAGTTTTGCAGTTCAACTAAACTCAATTCACGCTTGCAGCTCGCCTATTTATGTTTGAATGCATTTATTGTTTTTATTTGTACGGAATATTGTTAATTTTTTT
>AYEL01085536.1:0-40147 GCA_000484575.1 Olivierus martensii | reverse complement strand
TCCAAGTCTCGCAGTTCAACTAAACTCAACTCACGCTTGCAGCTCGCCTATTTTTGTTTGAATGCTTTTATTGTTTTTATTTGTACAGAATATTGTTAATTTTTTTTGTACCGTATTCAATGTTAATTAATGTTTGTTTTCATTTCAAAAATAAATTGAAAAAGTATAAGCATTAAATTGTCTCTAAAAATTAATGAACCAATCCCCTTTTTTTTCCTTTAATCCTTATCTCATTTTACACGGTTATAAAGAACATATCCTCGACTTTTCATTAACTTCTTTAGATCGATTTACAGTTTAATTGAACATATCCTTCTATTTTGTATGAATTCTGCGTCTCATTTTACATGGTTTCGATTTGCACGATTTTTCCAGGAATGTATCTACCGTGTAAATTGAGGGCTGAGTGTATATGGTTTATTACTAAAGGTGAGAATGCTGTATTTATTATATATATCCTCCTGAATATATGTTGAAAAATGAAAATGTACAATTAATTAGTAAAGATTTATCTCAAAAATAACTGTATATCTTGGAAAATGCACAGTTCCTTTGACAGATTAATTCATATAATCTACCGATCTATATTCATTTTAAGAAGTCCAATATGAAAATAATATTCATGTGTATAGTATTAACAACTTATTTCAAAACAATCACTTTGTGTGTGTTGTTATAATTTGATAATTTGAAAAGCAAATGAAATTCACTATTATTAAATTCAGATATTCAAATTTGTGTTGGTTTTTTAATTATTATAAGCATAACTCGACAAACATATATGGATAGTAATATTTGAATTAAAGTACGTTTTGCTGTGTTTGAATACACTGACATCAGTCTTAACAGTGGTCAAGACCACTGTTATGTTTTGACATCACTGTTAGGCTTAACAATGATTGGTGGAATGGACTTTCCCTAACACCACTCAGTGACACCATTGCTAAAGTAACATTGCAGTGGTGGAACTGGCCATTAGAATTAAAAATTTAAAGTTTTGATATTAATAAAAATTAATTTATAATAAATTCTAGAAGTAAAAACTTAGATAAGGTTGTAATTTCTCCAATATTTCTTAATTAAAAAATAATTTTTTTAATAATAATTCAAATTTCATGATGATTTCAGCAAAGTTCTTATATTATTATATTATTCTTATATATATTTATTATTATTATATATTATATACAGGATGTTTCAGAAATAGTGTATCAAACTTTACAGGCTTATAGAAGAGGCAGTTCTAAGCAAAAACCTTGAGGACTATTTTTTGATTTCAGGTTTTGTTTAAAGAGAGAGAATTCTATAAAATTTGGTGATTTCACTTCCTGTTGGTATCGTTGATCTTATGTTCCTCTATTAGATGTCACAGGTGTTAAGAATCCAATCTCTAGGAGATGATGATATATTCACATAAATGTTGGTCATGATAGACATTAGCATTATGGAAAACCTTTCTCGATAGAGATGTTGAATTTCTCTGCTATTTCCAGATGCTCAGCCATAAATAAGATCTGCTAGTTCAGAGAATGAATAATGATTATTCATGGTAAAAACTCAGTTAATGAATGTATTCACCAGAATTCTGTAGTGTGTTTGTTTGAAACAAAGGCAGAAAATCATGGCAATTAACATAATAATGATTTAAATTACTTTCGAAATAATTTTAAAGTAAGTTTAAATGCAAAAAATTAATATTTTAAAAACATGTAGATGAATATTGTGAAGTAATTTTAACATTTTATAAATAATTTTTAAGACTGATAAGTAGTAGTCACCAAACTTTATGGCATTATAATTTTTTAATGAAGACTTAAATCAAAAAATGGTCCTCAAAAATCTGCTTAGAATTTCCTATTCTACAAGCCTATAAAGTTTGATACACTATATCTGAAATACCCTGTATATTATATTCATATATTATTATATTTAGATGTATGACTTCAAAATGTTAAAAGAAATATTAGGAAATGTATTATTAATAATATTGAAAATTTTCCAGCATAGATTATAGAATTAAATTTAATTCATAAAATTGTAATAGATGATATGTAATTAACACACTGCTGATTTACAGAAATAAATATCTGATATAGTGTACCAGCAATTTTTCAAAAATTTCTCTAATGAGTTGCCATATTCATCTAAAATGTTTAGAATAAAAGAATAACATTTTTCCTATTCTGTAGAAAAACAGTGTTTTTGAAATAAATATAATATTTTAAAAAAATTTGCAGTTTTTCTGTGTATCAGATTAAATGGATTCATTTTATTTTAATTTTTATTAATGTTGTCATTGATAAAAATTAAAATAAAATGAATCCACTTAATCTGATACACAGAAAAACTGCAAAATATTTCAAAATTTTTATAGTAGTTTTGAAGTATGTTTACAAAAGATTCCTCTAACATCTTCACATCTCTGCTCTCCTTTAAAAAAACATGAATCTCATATAAACAACAATTGAAATATGAAAATGGTGCTGGTTTGCGTTCCTTGTAGAAAAATAGAACTTGAAAATTTGTTCCCATATGGAAATACTTAAAATGTGAAATCCATAGGAACAAGTTTCATGTTATTCATCAAAAATCTAAGCATACAAGTTATACTGGAATAATTTTACACTGAGTTTGATTCATTTGCCTGTCTTAAAATGGGCTTGGTCTCCAATGAAAAGAAAAAGAAACGTACCTGTGTTATGCATGAGTATGGTTAAAAGTATATTAACAAAATTAGGTTTTTTTTAATTGTAATAAAGATTTTAATTGTAAGGTTAAAATAATTATAGGTTATTCCATTGGAATTTTTCTTGGTTAAACCTGCACAGGCATCACTTTCTGGTTATTATTAGTCATCCCATGCTAAAATATAGTAGAACTGCTAACAAAGAGCAAGCAAAGAGATTAAAAAAATGGTTAAATATGTATAAATATGGTCTCTGTGCATAATGGAGTGATGAATAAAGGTATTGTCTTGATCTATTAGGTTGTTGCTAATTTGCAAGAGGGATACCAGATTAGTGAAAGTGTCAGATTACTGTGAGTGCATAAAAATTTAATTTAATTCTTCATTAAATTTCATGAAGAATAAGTTTATTGTATGTAGTGTATATTTAAAAAGACATAAGTAAGAGAAAAGCATATGATGATGGTTAAAAAAACAATTATTATGTAATATACTATCTCATTTACAACAATGAAATGATCTTTTCATATTAGTAAAATACAATATACAGTATTACTATACACAGTAAAAGAAATGTACAATTGTAATCAATTGTACAATGTAGATGAAATCTTGCATTTTCTATTTAGTGCGGTCATTTCAAAATGTCATGAATTTTTGTCTGCTTTAATGAAGATTCTTGTCGATGACATGCTTCCTATCATATAATTGCTTTACTAGCCTTATGTCAGTATTGCACCTGTCTAGTCATTACATTATGTATTATAGCAGTGCTTCTCAAAGTGTGGGTCATGACCCCATATAGGGTCGTGTAATATATATATATATATATATCTACTTTTTCTTCCACTTCTGGTTTGTGGAATGTGAGCAAAAATCTTCTACAATGTTCAGCTCTTAATCTATCAATACTTCGTGCATCAATAGCTCTAGATAAATAATCATTTACTTCTTCCTGTGGATTCTTAATATCATTCCCTGTATTTTTCCACCTAAAAAACAATTTTTAAAATATTTTACAGAAATAAGAGATAATTAAGAAACTAACAAAAAGTATTCACCCAAGCCAAAAGTCATTATCAACATTTAAAGCAATTAAAGCTATTATTATATTATGCTGCAAGAAGTTTGCATAATTCAAATACTATCTGAGCAATGAAATTAAATTAGTAAAGAACATTATGATAATACAAGCATAAAAATATGAAAAAATTACAATGCATTCTTAAGCTGAAAAATGTCAACTATTATTTCATTCAAATATATTAAAATATTTATATGGTTAAATAAAAGAATAAGAAAATTAATTATCATAACAAAACTTGAAAAATAATTTTAATAAAGAATGCCTCTTAACAAATAGACTGCTTGCCCATGTGAAAATGTAATAGGCTTTCATCCTGAATATCTTGAAATAAATATAGTTCATATAGCTATAGTTTTTAGAGAATCTGTATTTGACTCATTGATTCCCATCCTTCAACAGTTAATGAATCCAATAAGAGTATGGTCAATCTACAATGGGTTCTGGAATAGTCCAACCACTCATTACATCTACTTGGAAAGTGGCATAAGAATTAGAAAGAATATCTCCAATGAAAATGTTTATTACTGTTCATTAATTTCATGACATATTCTTTGTAAGAAAATAATAATAATGATAATTCACTCAAACCAATTTAGTTTACTTGTCTGTTTGGCACATCAATATTCATATTTAAATTTTTTAATAAGTTATATTTTATATTGAAATTTGAAAGAATACATCCTATTATTTAATATTTAGAAAAAAAGAAGCAATCTAAATCTGGTACTATTCTGCATCAAATACATCCATGCAGTGCATTTCATGATAGCATGCTTTGGATATTCCTTCATGTTAGCAAAAAAATGCACTATTCAATTTTGAAACTTTTTTCATTAAATGTTTCTCATAAGGAATGGACTAAAAATTAAAGTAGAAATTACACTTGGTTGTATTAGCTGGGTTTTGTAAATTGGAGCCTTGAAAACTGGGGGTATAACTGCATTTATATTTTTCTCAATCAATCAAAATAAATTTGATTGATTGAGAAAAATAATAAGGATAATAAATCTATGATGAAATTTTTTCTATTATAACAGTTTTGTACTCAACTCATTTTCAATTTACAAAATATTTAGAAAAATAATCTTGATTTTAACTATTACAGATCAATAATATAGAAAAGATTCATACCTAGTTTCTGAATTATTACTATCTGTATGGCCAATCATTCTCATTTCTTTTGATATGCTGTTCTGGGCTACAATGCTTTTTCTTGGACGAACATTTACAGGTCTTTGTTTATCATCCATTAAAATTAAAAATGTTTCAATATTATGGTCCCTTAAATAAGCATTTCTCTCTCCTCCATTGCCAGGTTCTACCTCATAATCTCCATTCAAACATTTCAAAGTTTCCTTTGTAATGTGAATACGTCTGAAATAATACATTTTATCAGTTTTAAAAAATTGAAGTCATATATTTTTTTTTATGGTTCTTCTCATAGTTTTTTAATATAAACATTATTTAATTACTAAGTGTTAATATATATTTACATATATAATTTTTCACTTTTATTTCACTGTTTTTAATGTAAAAAACTATTAAAATATTAAAAAATAACTTTATTACAA
Organism: Olivierus martensii; assembly: GCA_000484575.1. Lineage (NCBI taxonomy): Eukaryota > Metazoa > Arthropoda > Arachnida > Scorpiones > Buthidae > Olivierus > Olivierus martensii. The sequence continues at coordinate 34,803 of AYEL01085536.1, read as the reverse complement.
ATTACTATTTTTTGTGCTCATTTGTAAAGTAACAGATTATTTTGAAAAACAAAAAATGGTAAAATTAAATTTCCAAATCTTTTTTATGAGTTTTTACCTTTCAACTAAAATAAATATGTGTCCAGGATAATCCATTTATCAAACAAAAATAATATAAATATTTTTAATTAATTTGTATTGTTTTGTTCCATTTGTCATTTAGTGTAAAAATTTACAAATAAATGAAATATCATCTGGTAGTTATCTTGAATTATCTTGCTTTTATTCCAAAAGTGACATCATGAAACTTTAAGCATATTTTACTCATAAATAAGAGCTCAAATCAAAAAATTGCTCTCAGTTATGCTCTGTATGCATTAAAATGAAACTTTTCATCAATAAATCATTGTGTTGATTGTGTGCCATTTTTCAATCATCTTATATTATAATTTAGGTTAATAATTTTCCTATTTGATATTTAATTATTATGCAGCTTTTTAATTTATTTAAATAAAAAGTAACTTGATAAATTTGGTTTAATTATTTGGTTATTTAATTAGTTAAATTAGGCTTATCAAAATGATAACTGCTTAAACTTAGTTTAACTATGTAAATTTGTACAGATTAAACACTTATTAGCAGTGAAGAATAATTTTATTTCATAAATAACAAACATTTTTGGCTATTCGTCATCTTCAGATTACACAACTGTATAACCTGAAGATGGCAAACAGCAGAAAATGAGCCGAGAAACCAAAAATACTATCAGATAACAAGAACAATGTAATATGATCAAACAATGTAAATTAATAAAACTTGTTTTGGATTTGAAAAGATATCCATTTTTGACTCCTCTAAATTCCTGAAAATTTTAAAACTTATTAATTTGCAGTTTGCATAAAATTTGAAGCAATTAGAAAAACAGATACAGGCATATCTTGCTTTAGGGCACTTTGTGTTGATTGAAATACAATGCTTTTCAATCCTGAAAAACTAAAGCTGTATGAAATGCATAATAATCAATATTTTCTAGAAAATTAGCAAATATAGATATCGCTTATGCATTTATCTGGTTCACAAGTTTTGCACTTCTAACAATTGTTAGGTGATGGATGCATTTCCTATTTCATTGATTGCAGCAAAATTTCTTTTGCATATTTTGCTTTCTTTTATCTCATCTTATTATTTGAATATCATGTATGCTTTATATAATGATTGTTATTGCAAAAGTCCCAGCTATTATTGCTATTTCCATCTAATATGATTTGTTTCTTCAAATTAGACAATGATAAGTTTGTTTTGACATCAATTGTAAACCCATCTGGATTTCAAAGTACTGTAGTTATAAAAAGTGAAAAAATTATGAAATATAGTAACTTGTATTTTTTATGTATTAAATAAAAATTATTTTTATGACGATAAAATATAAAAACATAATTACATCAAACAAATACTGTACTGCATAACTTCCATCATTTTAGATTGCATTGCATTATCAGTTTTGGAATGATGGAAATTTTGGATGTTCATTAGTACATTAGGTGGGCAGCAGCATGTTATAGCAAGAATGAATAGTAAAACTGATTGTATGTTATAGTGAAAATATGTTAAACTAGTGTGCATTAAGTGGGATATAACTGTATATTTATTTCTGAATTAAATCAAATGCATTAAATACTAAATTTAAAAGTTTCTGTATTTTTACAAAAACTTTTTATTAATAATCAGTTTCTTGATAAAAGTTTTCAATTTTGTAGTTCAGTGCATAAACTACTGAACCATATCAATAAAATAAAATAAAATGTATATAAAGCATATTATAAAATAATCTATAATTTCAAATATATAAATACCCAGGAATTCCTCCAGCTTCCATGTAATTTGCTAAAGTAACATCATTAGACCACACATCAAATTGCCATTTTCTTAATCCTAAAACTCCACAATGAACACGGCCAGTATGAATTCCTACTCTCATATTTACATCAACTCCAGTAACCTCTCTCACTAAACTAAACAGAAATTGAATCAAAATTAGATTAAAAGAATAATTTATATCTTCTTTTAAGTTTTACATTTATTTTAAAATAATAATACTATTATATTAATTATCTTAAAACTGTATAAAAAAATAAAGTTAATTATATTTTAATCCAACTTACGCAATAGCTTCAATCATATCTAACCCCATTTCTACACAACACTGGGCATGATCAGGCCGAGGATCTGGTAATCCACTTACACAGTAATAACAATCTCCTAATAATTTGATGCGCAAACAATGATTTTCTGAAGCTAATTTATCAAAGCGAGCAAATAATTCATTAAGAATTTTAACAACTTCTTCTGCAGTGCATTGGGAAGATAGACTGGTGAAACCACATATATCAGCAAAAAGGATGCTACAATATAACAGTTACAATATAATAGTTTGACAGTGAAAACTTCAAATTTTATATATGCAAAATTTTTTTATAGTAAAGAGGGTACTTCAATAAATTAGGAAATTTGCTTTATTGATTTAAAAATGATAAATATAAATATTAAAAATAAAACAAATCTGAAAAATTAATTTTATGTTTAAAATTATTTTGTACAAATAATCAAAATCATTTTGGTTTTTAAGTATACTAATTTTTGCATTACTATACAGTTCCTATATAAAAAAATCACATCTCTAAAACATGAATTATTTATTTTTATGCTCATTACTTTCATTTAAAGATAGTCTTTTCCATCTTTTTATTGAAATTCTTTATAATTTTTTTTAAAGTTTTTATATGTATTTGGAAACAATTTTAAATATAGATAAATAATCTTTAAATTACTTACATTAATTTTCTTTCAAACTCTATATTGAAAAATTTATCTGATTAGCTTATTAAAAATTCCATTTAATTTACTTGATATTTCACAAAAGTAAAACATTTTTATAACATACAAACCTAATCCTCTTGCCAAATTTATCCCTTGATAAGCTTAATGGAAATTTTAGTGATTTGAAAAAATTTCATTAAGCTTATCAAGGGATAAATTTAGCAAGATGATTAGATTCATTTGGAATAAATTCCCTTGAGGTTTGTATTATAAAAAGTTTTTATAACATCTCTAATATTTAATTATTTTCTAACAACTTAATATACGAAGAACAATAAGGTATTTAAATAAGTATGGTTAGATATTTACAATTTTTAAAATGATATCATTCTATTTGTACATACAACAAATTTGTTTTATCATCTTATTTAAATTTACTTAATTTCCATATTCATATAATCTGTACTTTTTATTTAGATAAAATAAATTATAATAAAAAAGAAAAACCAAGCACTAAGCAGAAATAAACCTTTATTTCACAAAGGAACGTTTTCGACCATTCTCCACTGGTCTTCGTCAGCTAATGTCAACCCCTATACAGAGAGCTGGGAGATTTCTCCAGGTTTGTTTATATAGAGAATAAGTTAGCTCGGGTTGGTGACACGAGCTAAATTATTGCCCTGTACAGGACAGTGTATCAGTTCTGGTGCAAACAACCAAAATGTTACATTAAATAAATTACTTGTCAGAAACATAAAAGACACTAAAAACCGCAATAAAAGTGACTAAAAACAAAAATTCTGATAAAGGTTTATTTCTGCTTAGTGCCTGGTTTTTCCTCTTTACTCTGATTAGTTGCAGAATGTCTACGTCTTTAGTAAATTATAATAGTTTAATTACTCAATTTCCGAAATATTTGCCAGATTAAAAAATTTCATTGAAATACCCTTTTACACATTTTATATATATAGTTACAAATATAAATTTTACCTAACATTTTCATGCCTTTGAATGTATATTTTATGAAACATTGTATCTTCAGGTTTTTTTGCAATATCTGCTTTCATTTCCATTGCAACATGTCTAGGCAAAACTGAGAGCAAAAGCCGTTCCTTAAAAATAAAGGCATTAATCAGTTTTTACTATATATAGCAAATAATTAAAAATTTATAATGAATAATTTATTAGAATTTATTTTGATAATAATAAGAGAATATAGATATTTGCATGCTAAAATACAAAATATATTTTCTAAATTATAAATAAATTAAATGAATATTGAAAAAGTAATGAAATAACAATAATAAATTATAATAAAAAATATGTATCTTATAATTAATATCTACTTGTTGTTGATTTTCTTGCTGAATGTTTAAACGAGCTTGAATGCATTGCCGAGTTTCCATAAATGCTTGACGTTGTGATGCTTTACTTGGGAAATGGGAAAATATTCCAGCAACATTTACAGCAATAAATAGTAACAAACTTGCAAATAACTGAAATAATAATAATGATTAGATTAAATTTTAATTAAATTTCTACAATTATATATCTAATTATATTATATTATTATTAAATTACAAATTTTAATTAATTTAATATGTAATTAAATTATATATTTAATTATATGATAATTTATTGCTAATTTGATTAAGAAAATAGAACATTTTTGACATACAGTTTTAAAAAAAAAAAATTTATAGCTGTTGAAAACTGCCATTCAAACATAATACATAATATTAAAAATTAACAAAATATTCTGATATATTATAAAGAAAACTACTAAAATTTTATAAAACTAAACAAATGTCAATCAATTTCTTGCTTTAATTCAATGTTTTAAAACAACTTATTAGTGAGAAAATTAAAATTTTTCAATCATATAAAAATTATTTAATGAATTTTTAGAATCTAAATTATTTGATCTAATTCAAATATAATTCTCAAACTTTGCCTGATTAGTTTGATATACATACATTTTTTAATTTTTCCAAAAAAATAAAATAAAATGAAGTACTTAAATTATTAATTATAATATTTCAAAAATATTTCAAATTCTTGTATATTAAATTTACCATAAGATAATCATCATAAATAAATTTAATAATAATCTAAGTTATAAATACAAATTAAAAAAAATATTTATATAGTACATAATTTTTTATTAAATGCAGTTTTTTACAATTAATAAATTATTTTATGACATACAAAAACACAGAGAATATATTTTTGATTTTGTTTATGGTAAGGATCACTAAAATCTTAATTTCTAATAAGTATAAAATAAAATTTGATATGCCCTTCCTTCTGTAATTCTATTTTATTAACATAAGATATCTAAAACAAATAAACATATCTTGAGAGTTAAAAAGAAAAGATATTTTTTGTATGAATTTGTTTAAAATAATAATAATAAATCATTTTATAAATGCCAATCACAATTTAAAATTGCTTCTAATATATGAAAAATTCAAATGTTCCAGCAGAAACAAGTTATAAATTTATATAGTATTTAATATATTAGAACTCTATTACAAGATGAAAGAATTTCATCTAAACAACTTTTATTTGAAAGTTTGAATATAACATATTTCTTAGTTTTTACAGTTGATAGTTTTAAAATTTCATCTTATAATCAATCAGGCTGCCGCCGAGGCCGAGCAGCAGCGAGACGCTGGTCAGCGGGTTGGCTACCGGGAGCACGGCGAGCAGGCCGACCAGGACGTGATGGAAGTATTCGCTCATGGATTTTCCTCGTTCGCGTGGGTGCGCGCCGGACGGCACGGCGAACGAGGCAGCCTAGCGAAAAAGCGCTGCGCGAGTTAACCGGGGTTTTCGGATAGTTTTTTTCAGAAATAGTGGTAAAACGGTTCGGTCCGGCCCCAGGCCCCGTACCATGGTCGAATCCCGCGGCCGGGGGGCCGCCGAGGGTTTAAACTCGCGCGTGATCCATCCGTCTCGTTAACCAGAAAGTGAGGAGAAGCCTGTCGATGTTGCTGCGACGACGATAACGGCGCCCTTCGGGCCGTCCCGGCCGCTCACGCTTTGCTCTCGCTCACGAAACGACAGGCTTTCCCCACCATGCCCGACTACGTCAACTGGTTACGTCACGCTTCGCCCTACATCAACTCGCACCGGGACCGCACCTTCGTGGTCATGCTCCCCGGCGAAGGGGTGGAGCATCCCAATTTCGGCAATATCGTCCACGACCTGGTCCTTCTCCACAGCCTCGGCGCGCGCCTGGTGCTGGTGCACGGTTCGCGCCCGCAGATCGAGGCGCGCCTGGCCGCGCGCGGCCTGGCTCCGCGCTATCACCGCGACCTGCGAGTGACCGATGCGCCGACCCTGGAATGCGTCATCGACGCCGTGGGTAGCCTGCGCATCGCCATCGAGGCGCGGCTGTCGATGGACATGGCCGCCTCGCCGATGCAGGGCGCGCGCCTGCGGGACGATCATCCAATCTATACCCACCACCATTTTCATCCCCACCACGGGCGCGCGCCTGCGGGTCGCTGGCGGCAACCTGGTCACCGCGCGGCCGATCGGCGTGGTCGAGGGTGTCGACTACCACCATACCGGCGAGGTCCGTCGCATCGACCGCAAGGGCATTGGCCGCCTTCTCGACGAGCGCAGCATCGTCCTGCTCTCGCCGCTGGGCTACTCGCCGACCGGGGAAATCTTCAACCTGGCCTGTGAAGACGTGGCCATGCGCGCCGCCATCGACCTGGAAGCGGAAAAGCTGATTCTCTACGGCGCCGAACAGGGCTTGCTGGACGCATCCGGCAAGCTGGTCCGCGAACTGCGCCCGCAGCAGGTGCCCGCGCACCTGCAACGGCTGGGCAACAGCTACCAAGCCGAGCTGCTGGACGCCGCGGCGCAGGCCTGCCGGGCCGGAGTCAAGCGCAGCCATATCGTCAGCTACACCGAGGACGGCGCGCTGCTCAGCGAGCTGTTCACCCGCACCGGCAACGGCACCCTGGTCGCCCAGGAGCAGTTCGAACAGTTGCGCGAGGCGGGCATCGAGGACGTTGGCGGGCTGATCGAGCTGATCCGCCCGCTGGAAGAGCAGGGCATCCTGGTACGCCGTTCCCGCGAGGTGCTGGAACGCGAGATCGAACAGTTCAGCATCGTCGAGCGCGAAGGGCTGATCATCGCCTGCGCCGCGCTCTACCCGATCGCCGATTCCGAGGCGGGCGAGCTGGCCTGTCTGGCGGTCAACCCGGAGTACCGCCACGGCGGGCGTGGCGACGAACTGCTGGAGCGGATCGAGGAGCGCGCGCGCGGACTCGGCCTGAAGACCCTGTTCGTGCTCACCACGCGGACCGCGCACTGGTTCCGCGAGCGCGGCTTCCAGCCCAGCAGCGTAGAGCGGCTACCGGCGGCGCGGGCCTCGCTGTACAACTTCCAGCGCAATTCGCAGGTATTCGAGAAGAGCCTGTGATCCGCCGGCGCGTCCCTGGGCGCAGGGGCGCGCCGGCTTGGCTCAGTTGCTGATCAGGCCGAGGATGCTCGCCTGGTAGGCGGCGACGAAGGTATCGAAGTCGCCATCCTGGTCGCGTTCCAGCTCCGTCTGTTCGGCCAGGGAGTCGCTGGCCATCTTCTCGAAATAACATGTTAAAATATATAACATATATATTTTATGCTTATTTTATATTATATATTTTATGATTTTAATATGACTTAAAAGTTTTATATTACTTGGCACATAATACTGATAAGTGCTAAGTATCAATCAATATTATGTGCCAAGTAATAAATTTTTTTATAAATATGAAATTAATTGTCAGTAGTATTTCAAAGCAAAATTTAGTAAGCTCTTAAAATTTATAAGTAGTAGATTCTATATATATTAATTTTATGAAATTGGCATATGAGTGAAAATAATAATAATATAATAATAATGATGATCATAATAGTAATAAAAATCTTACCTTAATAATCCTCAAAATTATCCATAAGTTATATCACTCTTATTTTCTTTGTGTATTATTAAATGATTAAATTTTATTTTCTTCCTTGCCCTGAAAATGCTTAGTGGCAAGATACTAATGAAATATTTTATTAAACTTTTCTCATTTAATTGCAATATTTTTTACATATAGCAGTAGTTTCTATTATAAATGTATATGACTAGCCTCATACAATTTCACAAAAGATTTCTTCTTTTGTATTTTGTTATACAATTTCACAAAGGGTTTTGTCTTTTGTTATATTTTGAAGAAATACGTTTTCAAATAAAATATTTCACTTAATGTGTTTATTCACAAATCAGAATGTTCTTTATTTAAAAATAAACACAAATAGGCCACAATTTTTTTTACAAAAATGCAACACCTTAAATTATAAAATATGGTTTTATATCAATTATTAAAATCTCTTTACATTTTATAAACATGAAACTAACAGAGTCAGAAGCTAAAATGCATTTTCCAAACGACTTGCAATTTATAGTATATATTATTTTAACAATTAAATAAAAAGAAGAATTTTCTTAAATTTTATTGATTTGTTTCATGATTCCATCCTAAATGGTCTGTTGACAAATATTACCATTCATATATTGTTATTTACCAAAACTATTAGGGATTTACATAAGAGAAGACTTAGAAAACCAAAATATATATTTGCTTAAATTGTTTATTATATAATTAATATGGAATTAATCACATAATAAATAATTTTTTGAATAATACTATAATACTGATCATTTTAATTTAATATATATATATTATTGTAATTTTAAAGTAATAAAATTTTTTAATAATTTAGATATTACTTTAAATAACTTAAATTTTAAATATATTATTGTCTTTTTTTTATTCCATATATTATTTTCAGTAGATAATTATTTCAAAAGAATAATATATCGAATAAATTATATGATTGAAAACAACACATTAAACCTTACCATTAACTAAAAATTTCAATATTGACAGATATAAATCCCAAGGATTAATGGAACTGTTTCAGGATTAATGTTTCTGAGGTGAAAAAAATTTAAAATCATATATCAAATAAAAAATAGAAACTATTACTATCCTTTTTTATGTGATATGAAAAATTATTCTAATGCTAAAATCATTAGTTCATATTACAAGTATTGAATTTTTATGTAAAACATTGATTATTAATTGATATCATAGCAGTAATGGAAAAGAAAGCCATTGATTCATATTCTAAAGAAGTGCAAAACTGAAATGTTCAAATATATTATCAATAACTAATCCAATAAAATGATATTGCAAATTCTAGAAGTTCTGACCAAACCAGACTCTGAACTCTCAGAAATAAATGCTGAAAGTAAAAATTTACATTACACAAATTCATAACTGAAACTTTACAGCTGTTAAACAAAATAATGAAAAAGTGTTAGAATAAAATCACAAAAAGACTTTAGTGCATTTTTACCTATTAAACTAAATAGTTACAAAAACAGATAAAGCTTAGTAGTAAAGAATAACTTATTAATTCATAAAAATAGTGTTAAAAGGCTTTATTTTCAACAAAAATAAAACAATAACAAACTAATAACAAAAAACTTGTTTAATCATCAATTTAAAATTTAAAAACAACACTAAATTTATTAAAGTAACAAATAAATAATCTTAAATAATAATTTATTCTATCATCTCCATACTCATGTATAAAAGAAAGCAATTAGTAGTTGATATCACAAAAGAGAATTGAAAGTCACTAGTACAGCACATAAGTTTATTATATCTCATTTTCTGTCTACTAGATCAGAAGTAACTTTTGCAAACCTATTTTTGGCTAATTTACATATTTAGTCATATAACAACTTCATTTTTATTTTACAAATAAAAATAATTCTTATTAGCTATCCTCATTATAATTTGATTATTATTTACTAATAATAAATCATCAAGAGATTATTCTTTAATTCTGAAATCTTCAATTGGTTCATTTCATTGAGATAAGATGATCTCATTACATAAGTAAATTTGTCAGAAAGACAGCAGTTCTATTCCATAGCATACAGTTTCTAATTTATTGAGGCAGAAGGAATGAAATGTAAGTTAACTTAAAATATATAGAGAAAACAAAATAATAAGAGAGAAGAATAAAGCTAATTAGAAAAATTTTAGGTTAATTCTTCACATGAGTATTGTATACTCTTGCTATAATTCAGCAAGCTGATGCATTTCTGTAAAATTAAATGGATTCAGTATTTATATACAAATTATATACAGTAGTCCTCAACTTAGGAGGGAGTTCAAAAATCAAACCCCATCCTCATAAGTCAGAACAGTCATAAATCATAAATGTTCAAAATATGGATTTCTCACTGCTAAATGTTTATTAAGATATTATGTGAGATTCCACACCCTATCCTTTCCCCCTTTCTTATGGACTCAGCTCTAAAGTATTGACTTTTGTGCAGATGTCTTTTGTAAACAATTGTCAAGAGTAATACAAGACAATAAAATGAACAATTACCTGATGACTAATCAACCACTGCAAGTGCTATTAAGACCATTTTTATGGTTACTATATTTTTAAACTGAAATGTTCCTTCTTTTGTTCAATCAATACAGTGTATATATAATTTCATGTTATAATATTAAGTATATTAAAATGTTTGATATATATTTGAATTTTAAATCTCTAATCGAATTATTAGAATATATATACAGTGGATTCCGCTTAATTGGGACGCCGGTTAATTGGGACAAATCTCAAAGAACGAAAACCAAACTAACAAAATAATACAAAATTTAAACGCTTAATTAGGACAATAGCAGAAAAAGTTAATTGGGACAAATCTCAAAGAACGAAAACCAAACTAACAAAATAATACAAAATTTAAATGCTTAATTAGGACAATAGCAGAAAAAGAATTTTCAATTTTTAATATATTTTAGGGATTTTTCAAAAGTATGGCTACGCAGAAAAGGAATTTTCAATTTTTGATATATTTTAGGGATTTTTCGAAAGTATGGCTACACATGCATACACTAATCTTTGCCAAGATGTCAAGAAAGGATTTTACACTAAAGTAAAATTGCTTGGCTGAATAAAATTAAAAGCCAGCCATTTAATACAAGCTATCGTAGACTCGCTGAAATAAACCAAAATCTACCATAGACACGTCTCCTACAAAAAGAAAATCAACAGCGTAAGGAGTGGGCATTACAAAAAATATTCCGGGAACATCCAAAAGAAAGCGTGATGGAAAGGATCCAGAAGTCACAAGAAAATCAACTACGTGAGAAGTGGGCATTACAGAAAGAAATTCTAACAAGAAAATCAACTGTGTGAGGAGTGGGCATTACAGAAAGAAATTCCAGAAGATCAAAGCAACTGTGCAAGAAGTGGGCATAACAGAAAGAAATTCCAGGAACTGTCCATAAGAAAAGCGTGATGGAAAGGATTTAGAAGTCGAAGAAGCATTAGATCAATGGATTTTTATAGTTAGCGGGCCGGTGCGTGAATATCAGCGGCCCAGTATTGAAGACGGAGATCGGTAAAAACTAATATTTAGATATCCATTTTATAAATCATTAAAATAGGTACCTAATTATTATTTTTTACCTATTATTTGTATACATTAAAATAGGTACCTAATTATTATTTTTTACCTATTATTTATTTACCTACGAATTATGTCAGAGGAGATTGCTAACTAATAATTAGGTACCTATTTTAATAAAGCATTAAAATAGGTACCTAATTACATTAGGATACCTATTTTAATAAATCATTAAAATAGGTACCTAATTATTAGAGGGCGGCCCAGTGTTGAAGAAGAGAAGATCGGTAAAAAACTAATAATTAGATATCCATTTTATAAATCATTAAAATAGGTACCTAATTATTATTTTTTACCTATTATTTGTATACATTATTTTATTAAAGCATTACAATAGGTACCTAATTATTATTTTTTTTATCCCTACGAATTACATATTTTATTTTAGAATTTATTATTACTTGGTTTAATGATGACAGCTGGACCAAAATGGCTTAGTCCCATACGAATTACATATTTTATTTTAGAATTTATTACTACTTCATTTAATTGGGGCGAATTACATATTTTATTTTAGAATTTATTATTACTTCGTTTAATTGGGACAAAATGGCTTGGCCCGACGTGTCCCAATTAAGTGGAATCCACTGTATATGTTTTAAACAAATGTATGAATTATTAAGGAACATTTATATAAATAATAGAATTCATTAACCTAGATTTATATTATAATCAAATTTATTGAATTATGTTCCTAAAATTATATGTGAATACTTAATATCAAAATTAAACTAATTAAACATAAAATTTTTTGATTCAATTTTTAAATGATCTTTTGCCTTGAAGAAGAAATTCAAGTATTTTAAATTACTAAACACCTCCATAAACAATGCCTTAGAGGGAAAATAAGTCTCATATAACAGCCAAAAGGAGAGACCAAAGTTGATCAGGTCTCTTAACAGAAAACCATGAACATCAGAACTGACAGTTTCTGCAACCAACCCCAATAAAAAGGAAATATTAAATTGAGCAAATGAGATCTGAGAATCAATTCGAACCTCTTTCTGATTTTATGGGATATCAAGAGGACAAAGTTGGATGACAAAGAGGACAAATTGGAGACAGTCTGGCAGGGCCGCCAAGAGGGGGTGACATCCGAGACTTTTGTCATGGGCCTGACCATCGAGCCTCAAATTATCACATAACGTGTCTGATAGCCCTCACAAAAGTGCACTGTCTATCACCCAAAGCAGCTGTGCCAAAATAAACTATTTTATACAGGGTGAAGGAAAACTTTGTCGTAAAATTTTGTGTACTGATAGGGGACCTCGAAACAAGTCAAAAATCTCTAATGAACATATGGTCAAAAAACACTTACAAAAAAGTATTAACAAAACTTCATTTAAACATTAATAAAATACAAAACAACAATAAAGTTATTAATTTGAAATAATAAAGAACTTTAAATGATAACTTATTCTACTACTGCCATACTCTGATACGGAAAAAACAATCAGTTGTTAATATCACAACAGAGAAATTGTAAGTCACTAATTCAGTCCTCTTCTACACTATATCTGACTGCCCTAGTAGCAAACATTCTTTTTATAGTTAGCAACTTTTACAAATCTCAGGCTTGAATCATTTACATATAGTTGTGTAACAATTTCCAGTTTACAGATAAAATAATTCATGTCATCCTCTTTACAATTTTATAATTGGTAAATAATTAGTGTTAATCATCAATAAGAATCATTCTTCAATTCTCAAATCAGATAAGTGGTATTAATTTAGAATAGATAACATTATCTGACAAGCGAATTCATAAGGAAGATAGCAATTCCACTCCATATTTCATAATTTCCAATTTCCTGAGGCAGAGGACATGAAATATAAGTTAACCCTTAAACTAAACATAATATTCGAAATAATAAATAAGAACAACAACAAATATAAGGAAGAAGAAATAAAAATAAATTAGGATGTGTCATGGTTAAATCTTCAAACTGATATCCTGATGGGCCAGCTTGTAGGCTATTGAAAGCATTATCTTAAAGGTCCCCAGTTCAATTCTGACTCAGGACAAATTTCATTTTCAAAAAAGTATTAAAATTTCTAGTTTAGTTATTAATCAATGATGGAGCCTCAATCTAAAAATCAGAATATCCACATGAAATTCTTTTAATGCAATTTTTCAATCATTATCTGATCATTAAATGAAGAGGTCGTTCTAGACCTGCCATGAGTTGCATACCTTTATGGTAAGTCAGTCAGACTGTAAAATTATTATGATAAGCTGCCTTGTCACACTTGGGATAGTCTATATGTGGGCAGAGTCACTTTTCAGAGCCCACCACAGGCTGGCAAGCATCCATGGTGGAATCATTCAGAAGGTTGAAGGACGGGGTTCAGTAAACCAGGCCTGGACCCCTCCTGAAAAATTGGTGTTAGACCCAGATTTGAAGCTAAGAGCTGTAAGAGATTATATCAATGAGTTAAGCCAAATCATCCTATAAATTTTTGAAAAGTCCGAACTGAATTTGATTTCATGTCTTCTGGATTTGAAAGCCAAAATATTTCTATGGGACTGATTAGGCTTATGTCAACATAACCTGGCATAGTAAAATGAGAACTAGTCATCTAGAGTAGTGGTTTCCAAAGTGGGGTACGTGAGACAATACCTGGGGTACAGTGAAAACAATTTTTATATATTGATTGTAGACGCTGCTAGATCACTGAGTATTAAAACTAAATATCGAAATAAATTAAATTTGGAACCAGACCTTCGTATCGCAGTGTCAGAATAACGTCAAACCAGCATTTTCAGAAATTATTAAACAAATGCAAGTCCCATTCTTCTCATAAATTTAATAAGAAAAATAAATATGAATTCTAGTTTATAATAAAAACAATATGCAATTATAGCTTTTTTGGATATTACATAAGGCCTTATTTCCTCTTTAAAATGTTAATTACAATAGATATTTGCTCAATCAGTTGAAGTACATGCCATTTATTTTTTCTGTCTTAGGGGTACGCAGTCAAAAAAGTTTGGAGACCACTAATCTAGAGGACCAGCTATAATCCCAAATTCTATAATTCCAAATTTTTTTAGGATTGGATTGGGTCTGGCCCAATGAACTTATTCTCCACTAACTTAGATGGACTCTATTACAGACTGGCTAGCCCAAGATGAGCTTCTAATTGGCATACTTCATATCCTGAGTTGATTTTGCAATATAATACTACTAAAAAAACAAAACAAATATATGTCAATGCAAAGTATAAAATAAAACAACATAAAGGCATATAAATTGAATTTATATATGCCTTTATATTATGTTTTATTTTATGAATGATGAGACATAACATATTATTATATTATTAATTTTTAATAATGTTCATACTAAATTATGATGATTATTATTGTTTTTATTATATAAATTTTATAACTAACTGTTGAACTATTTTAGATATCAACTTTTATAGGTAACAATTTTTTCTTTCTAATTTTTGTGCTGCTTTCTAACTAAATGTTACTAAGTGGAGGAGGTCATTCCACTGTAGATCATCTATATTATGATTGGGTTAACCAACAAGTGAAATTGAGTGGCTAGATTCAGATACTTTTTAAAAAATATATGGAAATATGGGACAAGAACTGAACTTAGATCCTCCAGATTATGATTATAGTTTTACAACAGTCTATATGGTTGGAAGTATATATAACACTTCCATCTTAACAATCAGCCTATTAATTGGGACTTTCTAAAAATAGCAATTTCCTCGAAGATATTAAAATAATTTTAATGTTATTTATTTAATTAGATGACATTTAAGCACATTTATAAGATTCAGAAACATATGACAAAGTTTCCTCATTTAAATTTATTCTCTCCAAATTTTCGAGAATTCAGTTTACAAGCATTTTTCAGGAATTCTTTCATTTCATAAACTGAATTCATAAAAATGTATTTAGATTAACAATGTCCATCAGTTTAGTATTTCTTGGATATCCTGAGCTTTAGAAGGAGAACCCCCTTTCAGCATAGTGGAATATATTGTCATAATGAATATATATTTGTCACAATTATGAAAATAAATTATATTTTTAGAAATGGAAGTTTTTTGTCTAATTATGCATATGTAAGTTAATGTGTCAGAATTAATAAATATTTTGTCATAAAACCTATCATGCATTCATATCATCATCATCATCATAATAATAATAGTTTGGAACAATTTGAAAAACAGAAATTTGTTATATCTATAATTAAAATAAAATTATAGCAAATGCTTATTCTTAAAAAAAAAAAAAAATCATAAGTATTCATAAATATTGTCCATGACTTTCAACAATGTTTCCTTGTGATTCCCAAGGGGATTGTGATCTATCAGTTGGTTGAAAAATATTGATCTAGACACAGTTTCATAATATCAAAAGCTATATTCCTAAAATCTAAAACAGCTGAAATTAAATATAGTAAATTTAAATTCACCATAACTTTTACTTTCAAACCAATAAGTTTGCTTCTCCAATATCTTTATTTAGAATTTATGATTTCTCAATAAATACAGGGTGCGTAATATCCAGTAAATGATGTTAATACTTGTTAATCCTTATAATTTTTACAACGTTCTTCAATTCGGCGCATGCGCGCCATTGACTTAACGGTCACTTTCTGACATGACGTCGACCACCTTAGACGTGTTTTGGATTCAGGTACGTATTGACGAAATTTCAATTTCAATTTTTACTAATATTCCATTTTCACCAATTCTTCTGCCCCCTTTTCTTTAGATCCTTTCAAGATTAGCTAACTGATGCATTGAAATCCATACTTCTAATGATAAACTGGAGCAACTCTGTAACTACAATGCTTGAAAGTTCCTTATAATTTACATAAAAATAAAGCAGTTAAAAGAAGTATTTAAAAATAAAGCAAAAAAAGTATCAGTAACAAGAGGACTTACAGTCTTTGGAGTGCTGATAAATGAAAAAGACCACTGAGACGATAAGCATAGAGGAGAGATCTACCAGAATCAGGTCTATAAGCAACAACACAACCAAGCACAGTATTACATTGAAGTTACAAAAAGAAATTGCAATGAAAGATTACAAGAACACAAAAGAGACATAAAAGAAGCCAGATTGAATATGGTAACCTTTGCAGAATTTTATAACAATAACACGAAAATGAATTGAGAAATAGCAAAAATTATAAAGCCAACTTCAAATCTAAATGACACTCTTTACAAGAAATGATTGAAATACTAAAGAGAAAAGCACAGTATAACATTTTAAATAATAGAACTGCAGAAGAATTATCAGCAGAATGAATATATGCAATCAGAAAAGTATAACACAGCTAATACCACTAACCTAAGTGGTAGCACAGTAATAGCTTAAAAATATTATAATACTGGTTTTATTTTATATGTTAGTTTATTGTATTTGAGTTAATTATCATCATTATGATCTTTTCTAACCAAATTTTCATAAGTATTATTACCAATTATAATAAAATGAGAATTTTAATTCACAGTAATAATTTTAATAATATTTCATAGAGTATATATTACCTGTTATTGAGGGGAAAAATTCCATTGGAAATACAGATATGATTGTAAAATGGTATTAGATTAAATACAGCTCATTAGCAAGTATGGATTTTTTTATTTAGCATAACGTTTTCGGACTGAACTAGTCCCTCCTCAGTGCTGCTAAACTTTACAAAAGAACATCCTTTTGTAAAGTTTAGCAGCACTGAGGAGGGACTAGTACAGTCCGAAAACGTTATGCTAAATAAAAAAATCCATACTTGCTAATGAGCTGTATTTAATCTAATACCATTTTACAATCATATCTGTATTTCCAATGGAATTTTTCCCCTCAATAACAGGTATTTAATTAAATATGCATAGAGTTGGCAATATTGATCTTTCAGTAAGTCATACATATTCTTCAAAATATTATTATATAATATCTTGACAATTTACATGTGCATTTGCTGGAGTTTTCTGTCTATATTATCACAGAGAGAGCTATATAGAATATTCACTATATAGTCTATATAGAGAGTTAAAATCTGATTGTTAGCATAAAAACCATAACCACTTATGTGCAATGAAGAAGATATACTTATGTGGTTGGGATGATGATGTGTAAATTTTATTTTGAATGATTAAATATCAAAGCATATGAAAAGAAATTGATTGATGCAATAAATAAATTTCTGTAGTTTGGTCTTGGAGAGAGAATGAGCAAAGAGAAATTAGAAGAGTGAATGTGTAATAGAAGCATCTATTATAAAGTATGGGAGAGAGAAGCTGAGAAAAGAATGGAAAGAATCTGGATGAGAATTTGAAGATGGATGGGTTTGATAGTATAGAATACTGAGATATGGAAGTGTAGCATTTTTGATCAATGATGACACATGAATTTTTATAAGAATGTCTATCTTATTAAATATGAGATTATTACAATAAATATAAGAAAATAATAAATTCATTGTTAAAAATGCTGTTATTTCTTAACTAATGCTAAAAGTATTATTATACTTACATCTTGAATTACTGTTGCAGGTATTTCAGCTTCACAAACTACAGATTTTCCTCTTCCTTCAATCCTAATAGAAACAACATTATATAAATATATATAGTAAATTTTTAGGAAAAATTAATGGATTAATTAAGTGCGTTATGAATTTTTTTATATTTATGAATAGTAATTAGGCTTAATTACAAAAAAAGGCTTCTTGCACTTGGAAATTGATAACGGTCGGCACTGAACAGGTTAAAGCTAACATTTTCGGTGTTTTTATATTTATGAATAGTAATTAGGCTTAATTACAAAAAAAGGCTGGCCCATGGCTTGCACGTGGAAATTGATAATGGTCGGCACTGAACAGGTTAAAGCTAACATTTTCGGTGTACCACACCCTCATCAGGCTCTTTAAATTACATCTCTTTTCAAGATATATTACATCATGGTCATAGCAATGTATAGAATGTTTTGATTTGAAAAGAGATGTAATTTAAAGAGCCTGATGAGGGTGTGGTACACCAAAAATGTTAGCTTTAAATAAAGGATTTTTGTTAACTAACTGCTTGAAGTGCTGTTTATTTGGAACATAAAATGTTGATTAGTTGTGAAAACATGATGAGTGATGTTGATTTAACAACTTTGCCAAGGATCGCAACTAGAGACATCATATGAAATGGTCACTTAGCTCGAGAAATTCCATCTGATGCAGATCAGATTTTTAGTCACTAAATTGGTTTTTTACAGATATGGGTCTCTCTCTATCCCTTTCTACTATGAACTTCCATCTTAAGTGCTCTTTTCTAAATCATCTAATGTTTGTATAATGTATTCAAAATGTAGAATGTCATCTACTATGTTATTTTCTTTGAGGAGAGTGTAGGATGGTTTTTTTCAAACAAGATAGAATTAAAACAATTTTTAGTGCCCAAGATATTTATTACCTAAAAAAAACACTTCAATGATTAGGTATGAAAATTTGGTAATTAAAAAGAAATGATACTTTTAGGAAGAGAGGCCTATGACAATTTTTTGCTACAATATATACACAAGACTGATACAAGAGAGATAGAAACAGACTCAACAGTAACTTTAAACTCAGAAGTAAATAAATTTCTGAGAAACAAGGACTTCCCTGACTTTTTAAAAACCAGAAAGGTTGATGCACCATCCTGCCCCAAATTATTTTCATATATCAAGATACACAAAGATTCCATGCAATTTAGGCCAACAGTAGAAAGATGATGATTTCCAACAAACCATCTGGAAGCAACTTTAGCTAAGTGATATAACAGTAAACTTCAGATTCATAAGTAGTCAATGATAAGCATGTATAGTAAAATTTGAATAAAAACTGCAGATTAAATTCAAAGTAATATGGTAATTTGTTTTTGTTTCAGAGTGAGAAAATTCAACACCCCTCTTATAAAGATCTTATTTAATCTCAATTCTTTAGTTCAAATGTCCTTCAAAAACTTTCATCAAAATCACTTAAAACAAGAAATATTGAGTACCTTTGACATTCAAAATCTATATCTCTCTTTGAAATTAGAATCCACTTATTTATCTTTTTATGGATTCTCGTTGACATATACACCTAAGGACAATAAAAAAGCTTCTCTTAATAGAACTGGCACATTTGATGTGCATTTTTAATTTAATATTTTATAAATTTTCAAATTTATATCAAAAAACTTAATATAATAAAAAAAAATCATCTCTTCATATATTTTCAGCTATAATATTCTTTACATTGCTTTTATTGGACTCTCTGGTGATTAACTCGCACATCACTCTGAATACTTTTCCAGAAAGTAATAGGTTTGGCAGGAAAAGTACAGGAAAGGCTTTATTCCTGCCAATCAATAGCAGCAATAATAAAATAAAAGTGACATGCCCCTTTTAATGGCAGATCTTTGTTTATATTAGCATTTTCTTATTTTTTGACAAAAATACAATGAAAATGAAGCACAAAAAAATCAACAATTAATAAAAAATATTGCCTATTTTAATAGAATAAAGCAAAATTTTGGCATTATCTAATATTTAAATTTTAAGATTTAAAAAATAAATTCATTCTGTAAAAAAAATTAATTTTTAAAAAAGTTCAGTAATTAAATTTATTTCATCATATACTCCTAACAACACAAATACCATGATTTAGAACATAGAGAAAGGGGGAGGAAAAGCCAATTTTTTGAAAAATATTTAAACAAACAAGTTTTTGTAAAAATATTTTAAAATAAAAAATTTTGGTCAGAAAAACAATTAGGAACCATCATCAGAAACTAATTACGATCCTTCTTTAGAAACCCTGAATAAAATTGCAATAAACTGATTAGGTATGGCCAAATTGCAATTGTAAAATTCTATTGTTTGTTCCTCCCATGAGCAACATATGCTGTCAACAGCATGTAACAGGTTTAAATAGTAAAGAAAAGCAAACAATAAGCCAAAAAAGTAAGATAAATCATTTATCGTTCGTCCCGTAGCGTGGTTATTTCTCCTTGGTCGTTGTTCATGTTATTGGTCGGCTGCGTCACGTCCGGCTCACCAGTGTAGTTTGTTTCGTGTACTACCGAAGTAAATAAGTCGTTTGTAACAATAACAATATCCTTTATTATCGAAAGGGTTGCTTGACCGAAATACACGTCTTTTGCTGAACGAGGTCAAGGAAAAGTGGCTGTCCTCCTAGGGCATATGCGCCCCCACACGGAGAAAATGTAGGGACGCTACAATTTATTCAAGTTTTTGGCTTATTGTTTGCTTTTATTTAATATCTAAAGTAAGAAGTTTTCCTTATTCATTAGGTTTAAAGATCTTTATTTATTGAGAATGGCATGCAAGTGAAATGAAATAATAAGCATAATATAATATAAGAGAGTTTAGTCTCTCATATAAAAAAATAACTTTAAATCCAAAGTGGCAAAAAATTTATTTAATACTGTTTTCAATATTCTTAGCAACTTTTTTAGCTTCTTACATATATTAAATATCTCTATCCAAATTTATAAAAACAATCTAAGTTTTTATTGGTTAAATCTTACCTGCAATTTCATTTCCATGTGAATCAGCATCATCATAGATGAAATCTAAATCAGGAGAATCGGTCATATCCTAAAAATAAATTTTATATATATTCACTTTAAAATCATTAATCCTATTTCAGAAATCTATCAATCATCATATTGAATGCTAAGATACTGTAAAAGTCTGAAAATCTGGACTGCTTGGGGATTTGGTCAATCTAGATTCTCAGACAATACTTTTAAAATTCAAATTTAAGAAATAATAAAGAAAAGATGAATAGAAAAATTTTGTTGGTTTATTCATTAACAAATACTGAATACTTTAATTATCAAAATGAGTATATTTATTTATTCATTACCAGTAACTGCATGAGCATGCCTTCTCACACATGAAATCTTAAAAATTTTTAAAAAGTCTGGATTCTCAGATGGTCCAAATCTTGGAATATAGATTTTCAGACTTTTACAACTTTAGTTCCTTAAATTGTATTTACATACAGGGTGCCCACGTTTCTATGGACCAGGCATTCTTCTCAAAAACTACCAGGTATACATGAAAACTGTAAAACACGTCCTATTATATGTTCCTTCTAAATTAAAATCTGTCATTAAAATTATTTGTATGCATCCTCTTGAGCAGCATGTGCTTCAATTTTGTTTTCTCAAATGGAAGTGTATTATTTTTTTAATGGAATCTGATTCCATCAATTCCTACCTAGAAGTTCATTTTATAGCTGCTTTTCCAACCTAGTAATCAAAATACAGCCAATAAATCAGCACATTAAGCAGTGTCATCAACACACAAAAATATATTTTATTCTGAAACAAAAGCGCGAGCTATATTTTCTGTTAACGTATACTTTACTGTTTCGTTCTAAACAGAAAGCTGAAGAGGATAACTATGATATTGAAAATATGTTTCTGAATAAAATATATTTTTGTGTGTTGATGATATTGCTTAATATGCTGATTTATTGGCTATATTTTGGTTACTATAGGGAGCCACTTGCAGGCATACTGACAGAGAGTTAATGCTAAAAACTGAAGAAGAAAGAATCCTTCCAGATATTACAAGTGCATTACTGTAGTACATTTTATTGGGTTGAATTTCCATGCACCAGAAGATCTTTTTACAATCCCATTGAAGAAGATACTGACTTTCGTGATTAAGACGGGACTTCTTATGGGATGATCCTGTTGGGAGTGCACAATAGATACTTGGTGATCACAGTGCTAGGGCTGTGAAATGCCCCCCTTTCCTACATCTACATCTAGTACATTTTGAGTTCTATATAAGATACATTGATGACATCTTAGTAATATGGAAGGATGATAGTAAAAGAAACACACTATATGAATTTTTCACAAATGCTTTAGAAACCTATGGACTTTCTCTCTGCAAAAAATAATCCATTTTCTAAGCATACAGATTTACATAGAAGAAACAAAGTATAAAACAGCAGTATTTAAAAAACTAATTGTCACATTCATCCTCATTCCCTCCTGGTCAAACAACTCAATTGCTTATGAAAGAGCAGCTTTTTATTCATTCTATAAAAGAGCTTGGTTTATGTATTATGTTGACGATGGCTTAATGAAGCTGAAAGATCTTCAGTTATAATAAAGAATGTTTCCACTTATAATTTGTGCTGTAATATTTATAATTAAACAAGAAGTGGGATGAATATATGCAAGGTCTATAAAAGAGCAATAACATATTGTTTTAATCAAATTGACAGAGAAAAAGAATTACATAAAATTTTAGAATATGGTTTGACATATGGATATAATAAAGCTTTTCTGCACTTCATATATAAAAAAGTTGAGAGGATCTTTCCCAAAGATTGTAAGGATTCGGATTCCGCGCCTCGTCCGCCCTCGGTTCGGCGCTAATTTGAACGATAATATCGTTATTCTCCAGCCAATGGGTCATTGATGTAATGTTGAAAAAGAAATGCTCATATATTATTTATTTATATATTGATCAAAATAGAAAAACTATAAAAAATATGGAAAGAAAAAATATAAGAAATTTAATTATAAAATTTAAGAAAGTTTGAAATCAATTAATATAAAAATTTCATTTCTTTATCAAGGAATGTGCTTGCATTAAATTTAACTGAAATACTGTAAGTTATTAGTTTTAAATCAAGATATTTATTTAAACTTTAATGATCAAATACAGAAATTTTTAGAAAGCTTCCTTAAACTATCACACTGTTAGAGAGGGAAATTGTAATAGATTTATGATATCATGCAATAAAAATAATTGGAGTTATAAAATATTTTATATTTAAACTTATTTAAAAAAATAACTATGCTTATGTGTACTTTTATAGCATTTGCAAATTTATTTCAACCTTTTGCAAATATATTTAATCTTTTTGCAAATTGATTTAAACCTTTTGCACATATATTCAAACTTTCAGCTATGAACACTTTAACAAAACAGTGAGAAAGAGTAGTGAATAATTAACAATAATATTAAACTGCTTCAACTAAGACTACTTAAATAAATGAAAACACAGCACTTCTTGCAGTAAAGTATAAATTTAGTTTTGATACTTTACTGCAAGAAGTGCTGTGTTTTCATTTATTTAAGTAGAGAAGTGAATAAACGAGTATAATATTGATATATGAAAATAAATTTTATTTTCAAATTAATACAAATTTTAATGAGAAAAATATATATTATTGTATACATTAAATTTAGTGCAGTGGTTCGCTAGTAGCTGTGGCTGGTAACAAAAGAAACATGTCCATAACATAATTGGTGCAATCCTGGAAAGTAATACTAGATAAACTGAGTGTTTTGACTTCCAGTAACTGATGTTCCTCACAACAGCTTAGTATATATAAAAATGAGTTTTTCCTGATTTACAGGCTGATTGATTGAAGCTCACTGCATACTGCCTTCTGAACAGAATAGCTGACTCGCTATTCATTCTGTCTACTTCTACTGATGCTTTTTTAAGCACAATTTTTAAATCGTGTAATGCATTTCTCATGGAAGACATAATTAACTCAATGTTGTGTTTAAGAAGCTTCTCTCTGATTTTCATAAGAGTAATTCCAAGCTCTTTCTCAACTGCTGCCTCTATTAGGTGAAGGACATCGGGATTAAGTAGTTTTGGGGTGTTCCCTTGTGATCCATTGTTTAGTACCTCAAAATTATCCCTTCTGTACATTCTAATTATGCTTTTCCCCGTATTCCATTTTATACCTGATTTTGATGCTGCCTCCTTTACAGAAAAACCTTCTTCACACAATTTGACAGTTTCTTTTTTCCATAGAAAAACCTTATACTTTCCATGCTTCCTCCCACTCTGCGTTGAGCAATGGAAGTGTTTGGAAAACTTGGATCACTGCCATTTGTGTTATATATATATATATAATAAACTGACATATATATATGTCAGTTTAAATTTTATATCCAAAGTCGCAGTTGGGGAACAGACGAACAGACTTGTGCATTATAAGGTGTTGCTTTTCCATCGATCAACTGTTTTGCATATAATTTAACTAATTTGTAAAAAGTTGAAATCAAATTGTAAAAGATTTAAATATATTTGCAAAAGGTTGAAATAAATATGCAAATGCTATATTACTACTTTACGTTTATACTTAATTATTAAAAATATAAAGAATTTAATGGATAATTACCATATATATTTGTATATAAGCTGAGGTTTTTTCTCAGAAAAAATTTCTGAAGTGGGGTCAGCTTATACACAGATAAAAAAAAAATCACTTTTTTTGGCTGGAAAAATTGAAGTAATAAGAAAAACCATAACTTGCTGAATGTCTCCTAAAGACCAGCAAGGAAATTTTGCAATAATTCATTTAATACAATACCAGGTAAATTTTTTTTTTAAAGGTGTCTGTAAAGTTTGAGTTTAGTAACCAGGTAAAATTTTATCTTATCCCAAAGCAATTGAGTGCATTGCGCTGCTGACTCCAATATGCGTTAATATGCCATAATCGGGTAAGCAACGCCACGCTGCCCAACATGATGTGACGCAAAAATTCTCGACAATCAATCAAGAATCTTACTTAGGATTCATATTTGGGTGAAGAAAATATATTTATTTTTCATTATTATTAATTAAAAATGTTTTAATCCATTCGATAGTAATCGATAAATGCTAATTATATTTAACTAAAGTAGATTAAAAATAATGTTTAAAATAATGAAAAAATAATTATTTAAAATCTGTACTGAAAAATAATTGTATCAAAAAAGATCATCGTAAGCAAAATCAAAACTTCGAAATAACATGCTTAACATCTAGAAATCATGTTGCACACATCATCCTAACTGTGTACTGGCATCATCGTTAGGATGATCCATTCATTTTAAAATATGATCAAAGATTATATAAATACAATAACTCAACTCAATTATAGGGAAAACGAAACTTCGGTCTCTTGGGAGCCATATGACGTAGAAGTATTCTAATGGAATTTTTACTGGGATAATTTAATATGAAATTTTTTCAGGAAAGAAAACATATATTCAATAACAACAATAAAAAGAAAAAAAAAAAATTTGTAAATTATCAAAATTTATTACTACTTGTTAACTTGATATTTTCTGAAGCTACATCATCTTATTGATAATGTCATACACCGACATCAATCTCACTTCGGGGTAAAATAAAATTTTACTTTACCCGAAGCAATCAAGCGCATTGCGCCACCAACTCCAACCTGCATTTGTATAAGTGCATCAAATAGGTGATGCCACGATGCCTGATGTGCCATGATGCAAAAATTCCTGGATTATTGTCGAGAATTTCTACGTCATGGCGAATCTGGCAGCACAGCGTTGCCTAACTGATGCACTTATACAAATTCAGGTTGAAGTCGGTGGCATGACGTGCTCGATTGCTTCGGGTAAAATAAAATTTTACCTTTTAAATTGATAGTATATTGGTTAATAACAAAAATAACAGCCTTTTAGACAGGACTAAGTTATTCAATTAAGTTTATAATTTTCTTATTCCTATATAAAAAGCTGTTATTTTTATATTTAAAGTTTCAATAAAATATTTATTTTGGCAAATGGCATTAATATATCAATAATTAAAAATCAAAGATTGCATAATTTATCAGTTTCAAACTTTTATCAAATTTTAAGTGCTAAATCAGTGTTCAGGGGGTCGGCTTATATTCGAGTATACAGGTACTCCTCACTTTACGACCGAGTTCCGTTCCAACAACTACATCGTTAAGCAAATTTGTCGATAAGCGAGGAGCTGCGCCGGGAATATAGAATCGTTGTAAAATCATAAAACTATAAAAATTATGCAACAAATTTCAAATTTATTCATAAAAAGACATATATATGTACATATTATCAAATGTATATTACATATAATATAATATGTACATACATATGTACATATTATATTATTACAGTAGCCCAAAAAGTCGCAAGTAGCGAAATTAAAAATTTAGTAGCGCTAAACTTTCAAAAGTAGCCCAATTCGCTACTTGTAGCCCAATCTGACCCTAAATCAACCCTAAAGCAAGCCTAAAGTATGCTCAGTGCACATGTCACCATTCCCCACTGACAAACACTCAAGCTGAGAAAGGGGATTTCCCGAATTGCAGATCAAAATTCGATTGGTCGCAAGTGCAAGTGGTTGTTAAGCAGATAGGTTGTAAAGTAAGGAATACCTGTATACAGTAATTAACATATTTGAAGATACATATATTGATTATCCACGGTGACCACAATGGTATTATTACACAGAAAATTTTGTAATAATGCAAATGAACAATCTTCTATATTTTCAATCAAATGCTATTAAAATCACACAAATTTGCAATTTATATAAAAAATTTGAAAAATTCTCCAGTAAATAATGATTACTATTTTCGTCCACATTTGGAGTTATATTACAATGCCAGTGATTGCAGCCTGATTGATAGCTTTCTTCTCAAACTGAATAGAATTTCACATTGTTCATTTTGTTTCATTTATTCTAGTTTTGATTTTTAATGATTTTATGATAAAATATATTCAAGGAAGCAATTATGTTACTGCATAAATAGGACACAAACTTACATATTTGGGAATATAGTCTGTGATGGGGGATGAAAAGCAAGAAAGAAGTGGTATAAATGTGAAAATGGATGAGAAAATAAAAAAGTGATGTGTAATGAAATAATGATATATATAAATAAGAATAAGCTGGGTCTGCAGAGGTTATTAATGGTTACTGTGTGTTTCTTCAGATGGTTCAAGTAAAAAAAAATTTCTGATGCAAACTAAATAATCTGTCGAATGAATGTCATAGCAAGACTGATGTGGAATGATTGGCTGGGAAGTATGATGAACCTAGGATGAATGACAATGAAATGCAATTGCTAGAAGTTTTTGTTGAGAGGAGCAATTTGTCTCAAACATTTTCTTAAGTACAAGACCCATCCATCAGTACATCTGGGAGAGCCATTAAAGATATCAGAGGATTATGACAAATTGATTATTTGTAATGAGAGATTGAGGAGAAAAGTTGTGGACACAAGACTGAAGAGAAATGCAGAGGTATGTTCAGATAACTAGTTGATGATCTTTGAAGAAGAATCTGCTAAGAGGACAGAAGATTGTAAGGAGGCCAAAATATATGCATATTGGAATAAAAATGGATGATCTACATATGAAGCAAAAATTATATTTTTCATACTACTTCTTGTTTTATACTTATAATCCATTGCAGATGTGTAAAAAGCTGGGCCTAGTGAATGAGAATATTTGCAATGGAGAGGATATATGGACAAATTCTAAGGAATATATGGTAAATAGAAGTAGAGTGAGAGTAAGTAAAAAAGAAAGGAAATGTATGCTGGAATAATGAAGTGGTACTTGTTATGGTAAAGAAGAATGCATACTAGGAATGTTAAGGGAAAATGCGAGTGTAGATCAATATGAGAGAGATAATGAAAAGTTTCAGAATGATTTTAAAAGAAACAAAATATTTTGGATGTATAAGAAAAATCTGGAAGAATGCAAGATAGGAGTATATATTGTGTGAAAAACAAGAATGGCAGAATTCTGTAGGATGAATTAATGAGAATAAATAGATAATAAGAGTATTCTCATGAGCTTTGGAGAGAGGGATGAGGGTGAAAGAGATGAAAACAGAATATGTATAACAGATAAATGTGAAGAAGTAAATCAGTTTGATATGAGATCTTGAGTGCAACTGAAACACTAAAGTATAATAGGAACCCTTGTAAAGATGAGATCATAGTTGAGATGTTAAAATATAGTAAGAAGTCTGATGGAAAGTGAATGTGGAATCTTTATGTGTTGGTTAAATACCGTATTACTTCAAATTTAAGCCGCCCTCTAATTTAAGCCTCAGTAGGATTTTAAAATTGGAAAAAATAATAAGCTGCCTCCAATTAAGCCGCAGTAGGATTTTAAAATTGAAAAATCGGGAAAAAAAGCCACAGTAGGATTTCAAAGTTGGAAAATTGGAAAAAAATAAAAACGAATTATTATAAGTATTGAAAAATAAACATTTTTATTTACTTAAATAGGTACTAATATACATATTAAGCTAATTTATTAAGAATCTTCTTCAGATATACTATTACTTTCAATATTTTCATTTTCAGAACTTGAATTCTCATTGTCACTATTGCACCAGAGCACATCATCTTCAGTGCAGTTTAAATCGTTAGTAATGAAACATTTAAAAAAATTTTTTTTGATAATTTCTTCAGGGATATCTTTCCAAGACTACAAAACCCATCAAGCTATTGTAGATGATGATGATGCTCATTTTATTTTACCAGTTGGTGTTAAAGGATGATCTCGATTTAAGCATGTTTCATAATGGGTTCTCATTCTATCTTCAAAGGATTTGTTAACAGACATATCAAGTGGTTGGAGTTGACTAGTCACACCTACTGGTATTATTACCAGATCAAAGTTTTTTGTTTTTACTGTAAGTTTAATGTCCCCAGAATGCATACATTACTAGCATGCTTCTTTCAAATAAACGTAAATTAGACTCTTATGCAGTTTGGGTTACAAACTAATTTATTCAAGTTTCTACAATGTACTAACGCTTTCGGTGCTATTTCGCACCCTCCTCAGGTACATAAGTTTACCATTCTTAACTTTCTAACAAATTATAATAGAATATTCTTAGAACAAATAACGTATAAAATTCATAACCTAATCAAACGAACAATGTAATTATAATTCAAATTCATATTAACATATACACACATTAACATACAGTTCATCCCTAAAAATTAATAGTAATAGCAGATTGGGCCAATAAGATACTAGGACTCACACAAGATTCAACAAAAATAACAACAGCTGTTTTGGAGAGGCTTAAAAACTTACAACTAAATGGCCAGGAGATATTCACTACATACGATTATGAGGCTCTGTATCCATCCCTGAAACTCGAACCAGTGTGCCTCCACTTTTATAGGTTTATCATGGAGAATCTACCACAGGAACAGACCAGCCCAAAATTGCTCCAGGAGATAGCACATATAGTGTGCCATAACTCATATTATAGATTTAGAGGAAAAATATATAAGTAAAACAGGGAGTACCTATAGGTAGCCCCATAGCGGGAACCCTGGCCGAAATAATTCTAAGAGAGGTAGAAAAGCAGAAACCAAGTATCAGAATATATCAGAGATACATTGACGATGTGCTGATAATATGGTAGGAAGGAGGAGAGAAAATAGAAAGATTGGAAAAGGAGTTTATGATGGAACAATATGGAGTGAAGTTAAAAATCGACCAAAAAAGTGTAAATGAAATACACTACTTGGATTTAAAGATCCTCAGAGAGGAAGGAAGATTTAGAACAAGCATATATAGAAAGCCTACTTTTAAAGCAGTGCTAATTCCAAACTGGTCAAGGGATCCGATAAATTATAAAAAAGCTGCCTTTCATAGTATGTTTAAGAGGGTGCTTGAATACTGTATGAAAGAAGATCTTAATAAAGAGCTTTGATACATTCTTAGAAATAGGCTATAAACATAGATATAGGAAAGGACTTTTAATGGGAATTTTTAATGAAATGAGGAGAAAAATAACGGAAAGTGTAGAAGATAGGGAAGGAAATAATGCAGCAGAAGAAAGGAGATATATGCCAGTGCCTTTTCACCTAAGAGATTTAATAGTAATAAAGAAAATAGCTAGAAAGGAAAAACGATATATAGCACTGAGAAGAGCCCCGACAATTTTCAACATGTTGCGCAATGATAAAGATCCGGTACCGCAGATGGAACGTAATGGAGTGCATGGTATTCCAATTAAAGATATGCAGACGGGGGAGGAATTGGAGTATGTAAAAGTAACTGGGAGGGCCACAGCTACGAGATTAGAAGAACATAAAAGAGATATAGCGAAAGGAAGGCTAAATACGTCATTGTCAATGGAAGCATATAATAGAGATCTGAGAATAGACTGGCAAGGAACGAAAAGAATTAAAGCGATTATACCAGGAACACAGCCAACTATAGCCGATCCACTGAAATAGAGAAAAGGAGAGTACCGCAGAACTTAATTAATGACAGAAGAGCATGGGAAATACTCCTAGCATGGAGATATGCTCTTATGATGGAAATGCAAAAAGAAAATGGCGGACGACGAGAGCGTGTGGAAGAAGAAGACAGATAATAGAGAGAAATAAAGGCAATAAAGGAGAATGTGGTAAATTCAGAAATTGGAAATGATTGAGGGTGATAGAAAAGAGAAAAAATAAGTTGGAAAATTAGATAGGACTGGTTCTGGTTTTATTAATAATTTTTAGGCATGAACTGTATGTTAATGTGTGTATATGTTAATACAAATTTGAATTATAATTACATTGTTCATTTGATTCGTTTGATTATGTTATGAATTTTATACGTTATTTGTTGTAAGAATTTTCTATTATAATTTGTTAGAAAGTTAAGAATGGTAAACTTATGTACCTGAGGAGGGTGTGAAATAGCACTGAAAGCATTAGTACATCGTAGAAACTTGAATAAATTAGTTTGTAACCCAAACTGCATAAGAGTGCCAATTTACATTTAATTGAAAGAAGTAAGAAAGGTTTAGCAATTATAAAAGTTATTGTAGTAATTACTAACATGCTTTGATTTTTTAAAATAGTGCCAGGTCTTTTCTCCCAAACATGTTCTAATCAATCTTTAATCAATTATATTGTCATCTACAGGGCTTGAAATAACGATCGCCAGCTTGCCATTGGTGACTAAGAAACTGCAGCTGGCGAGTATGATGAGATAACCTTGGAAATGCTTGATTAATACTCCCCACAATTTATTTTCATGTTTTTTCTGTATAGTCCGACTCTGATGAGAAAAATTCTGCAGTGCTGCTAGTTCACGAAAGAGGGACACACTTTGAGAGGGCTAAACCCATAGATTAGGTTTATATATCTAATCTGTGGGTTAAACAATTCGTTTTAGGTAAATGGTAATAACTGATGGGTGAAAAATTGGTAAAAATAAAGATTGCCTCATTTGGTAATTGACCAATCATATAGCTCAACCAGTTCCGATATCATCAGGAGACTTGGCAGAGACCTTGCAGACTTTCTTATTAAAATCATCGATATATATTGTTGATTAAAACTCAAGCAAAACCATCGGAAAACTTTGGGCTATTCTATGCAGAAACCTAGATGTTAACTAGACAATACATTAATTAAGACAATTCATGATGTAGAGCCTGGGAACCAATGAAATGTGAAAAATAAACACGTGTGGACTTGAGATTTGTTTGAAAGAAACCTGCTTTTACTTGTGGAGTACTGTATTCTGTTATTTGATTAAAATAAAGTTGAAATAATTTAAATCTAGAATATCTTATTAGGAAAAGTAAAATCCACTTGGATAATGCTTTTAACGATTTGGCATTTTATATACATTTTACTTGAAGTATAATGAAGTATATATATAGTTCTTATTTAACCCTTTCGACTGACCGACAAAGATGATCTTCAAAGTTCTATATTTAATTTATTATTATTCAGTGTGGAAAAATGGACGAATGTAATATAATTAATAGGATGTTTTACATATAAACAATAAAAAATTTAAATATTTGAGAATTCTACCGAGCTTCGGAACAAATATATTGTTGTAAGAAAAAAATTACATAACTTCGTACAGGTAGGTCGTAGCTTATTTAAATTGATTGCATTTGATTCGGAATGATAAAATACATCTAAAATTGTTTAAAATATCCGATTATCTATAAAAATTTTACAGAAAATTGTAAAGAAACGTAGTTTCGAACCCCAACTTTAAAGCCCCATAACTTGATAACGGGGCTTTTGCCCATCATGGGACCTTCACCAATGAACTCAGAAACCTTTAATTAGAGGGTAAGATAAAAGGAGGTAGAAATTCCATTGGGATTTTTAACACTGTCATACCCCAGCAAGATTTACAAGGTGCATTTTAATTGTCACTTATTAACGCAGGTAATTTTCGGAAAGTTATCGAATAGTCGAAAACTTTTTCCAAATAAATTAGTTTTTAATCTCCTACATTTGTGCTTCAATTGATTTCAAGAGTTTTCGGAAAGATAAAGGAAGAAGAAAAAAGAAGATCATTTGCTGTTTGCATTGTTTTGTGCTGATTACGTGTGGTTGTGGAGAATTTTGTGAATTTCTGAAATATTTTAGCGATATTATATTAAAGAAACTACCCCTATCATGGGACCTTCACCAATGAACTCAGAAACCTTTAATTAGAGGGTAAGATAAAAGGAGGTAGAAATTCCATTGGGATTTTTAACACTGTCATACCCCAGCAAGATTTACAAGGTGCATTTTAATTGTCACTTATTAACGCAGGTAATTTTCGGAAAGTTATCGAATAGTCGAAAACTTTTTCCAAATAAATTAGTTTTTAATCTCCTACATTTGTGCTTCAATTGATTTCAAGAGTTTTCGGAAAGATAAAGGAAGAAGAAGAAAGAAGATCATTTGCCGTTTGCATTGTTTTGTGCTGATTACGTGTGGTTGTGGAGAATTTTGTGAATTTCTGAAATATTTTAGCGATATTATATTAAAGAAACTACCTGCTTACATTCATAAATAAATAAATAAACCACAGCACTACTAGCAAGTATAATAATTTTAATATGGTATAACGTTTTCAAGCCACATTAGGGCTCCTCTTCAGTACCATACATTAACTAAATACAATTCTCTAGCAGAACATTTCAGAATAAATAATTCATATTGAAATAGAACGTTTTACATTCTAGAATGCTATCTCGAAATTTAAATTTATTAGGACAAGCATTTTACATGCATCAAATAAAAATATTAAAAATAACCTTAATAACAACAATATATATATTATATTAAAAGTAATAAAACTTATATAGAAACATAGAATAAATAACATAGTATATACATATATAACTATGAATAAACATTTGAAAAGACTGGAGCAAACCATGTCCTAAGGTGAAAATAAAATAATAAGAAAAACGAGGACATTTCAACATAAAAGGAACATTGTAAAAGCAATAGGATAGGGGGTTCATAGTTTATTATACGCACACCACTTCCATGAAGGTGGGAGCTCAACAGGGGTTTTATCATTAATGATACCGTGCCTGAACCACTTCCATGAAGGTGGGAGCTCAACAGGGGTTTTGTCATTAATGATACCGTGCCTGGATCTTCTCCGTTCTATTTCGATCGATTCAAGGGTGGTCAAGCCTCTAGGATCACGAGTAGGCTTTATCATATCAACATTGTTCCACTGTATGGTAACATCAAACTCATATGCATTGAGTGCAAGGGCAGTGTTGAGTTTAGCATTAGAAGTGTCCGCTTTATGTTCATTTATCCTCTTAGATAGGTTACGGGTAGTACTACCAATATAGTGGCAGGTACAACCATCATCATTGAAAAATACAGGGATGGAATACACACTACCCGTCCTTCGTCCACTGCCTTCCTATTCAACGAGATTTTATCTTTCCCATTCCTCAGGTTATCTCCTCCTCTTCCATGCTATTCTGCGATTGCCGTGTTTTAAGGTCTTATTTAGAATCTTAAAAACATTCTTATCATATAGTAAATCTGGAAATGGTCGTGTATCTGTTTGGAGCTGTATAGAGGCCACACTATTTTCTACGTTTAACATAGATTCATAAATCTTTGTCCATAGGACATTTAGAACTTTAAAGGAGTACCCATGCTTACGGCCAGTCTTAATAATAAAATCACGTTCCTCAATTTTATCTTGCCATTTAGTAATGTGCATGCATGCCTGATAAAATAAAGACCTAACAGCTGCCAGCTTATATACTATAGAGTCACATGACCAGGAGGAGATTAAAATTGGACAGTAAGTGGGTTTACAATACACTTTAGTGATATAATCCCATACTCAGTACTTATTAATGTGTCTAGGAAATGAAAAGAAGTAGAATTTTGTTCAATCTTCAGCTTGAGACCAAGAGAATCATCACTGAGCTTATCTATCAGGGCCTGTTCATTGTGTGCCTCTCTCCAAACAATGCATACGTCATCAACATATCTCAGGTAAGGTTTGAGTTCAGATCTAAAGGATGCAAAAACCATTGATTCTTTGTGTCTAACTACCAGCTCAGCGATAATGCCGGCTAAAGATCCCTCTATAGCAAGGGTGGGCAAACCGCGGCCCGCGGGCCGCATGTGGCCCTCGGAATTACTTAATGCGGCCCTCCAACTAGTAGCTATAATGCCAAAAATTTTATCGATAAATAAAATGAAGACAAAAAATATCAAATCTGTTCCATATCTCAGCAATATAATTTAAGTAATTTCTAGAAAAATAATAAATAATAATTCATATTGTGAACTGTAGATGTCATTAAAGTGTCATATTTCTTAAAAAATAGATTTGATTAACCGTTAACCAGAATAAACGTCATTGCATA